>PNEQ01012023.1:14052-106146 GCA_003012365.1 Medauroidea extradentata | reverse complement strand
ATATATATATATATATATATATATATATATATATATATATATATATATATATATATATATATATATATATAACGAGATAATTTCTGTATCAGCTTTTAGTTTGTTGTTTACTTCCGTGTTATGCGTTTAATTTGAATGCATAAGTCATCTACAATTCGCCATGGAAATTTTTGCAACTTGTAGCGATACATGTACTTGAGCAAGAAATACAAATCTAAATTAAATAAACAGATCCTCGACACCTTCTACCCAGAGCAGCATAATCAATACATTCTGATAGCAAGTAGTCAGTGTAAAGTGTGTATTTTCGAATTTTGATTCTTGCAGTGTTTAGGTAAACTGACTTACGAAATAAACAGGAAAGTTATCTTGATGCTGTCAAAACCCAAGCGAATTTAGTTTACTTTATTATAACTTACCAAAGAAAAATCTGATATAACATATTCACTGTTAAAGACTAGCTAGTGTTTTAAAAAAAGTACTACATCCAGTACAGTTACAACTTGAGCCGTATTTTTTAAAAATATTTTAGTTAAATATTTTCTCTACACCTTACACAAAATTAAGTACCTGATAAAACCTATTCCAGTTTATTTTATAAGATAATTTTAAGTAAATATCGCGATCAACAAACAAAATAAATTCCAGTGGCGTAGTTTTGAATACTAAATAACAAATATCATGTTGGGGGGGGGGGGGGCAGGGCCAGGGCATCATACCCCGGAAAAGATCCTACTACTGGGCGACCGTAGGCACCTGCTTGCTCTATCGGAAGATGACATGAGATGAGGCCTCACAATGGAGAAGCGCCGGAATGAGAAATGCGGGGGAAACGGGAGATCCCAGGGAAAACCCGACGGCCAGCGGCATCGCCCGACCTCGCCGGGATCCGAACCCTATCGCCTTATTGGGAGGCGACTGCGCTAGCCAATGCGCCAACCGTGGCCAATTTATATGTTTCATATGCTCGTATTGAGTGAGGATGACGTAGTGAAAAAAAGGTAGTGCTCACATTAGAGAAAACCTGGATCGATTCCTGATCCAGACATTCTAATTTCTGTTGTCCATGGCTTCTCATATTAACTTTAAGCGAATCTGGGATGTTTTATTTCTTCAGGCCATAGCCGATTCCTTCCCCATTTCTTGTCGGTCTGAGCGACTAATTGCGCCTCTAGTGACCACACACACTGTCAACGAGATGTTACATAATCCTCGCACCTACCATTCCGATGCACTTTATACTTTCGAGTCTGTGACTTTGTGTTCTTTGTTCTAAAAACAACTAAACATGGTTAAACATCAGGAACATAATTATGCGTAAAATCTATAAACATCATTGAATTTTAAATATTCTTGTATTGTTGGAGTATTTTAGTGTAAAATAATCAAATACACATATGTTTAATTGTTTGCATAGATGGATGGTCGCAGCAAACATGTTGGGATTATGAATTATGACTGAACATGTCATTTTTGAAACTTTATTTTTATAATTTTTGATAACTTATTTGACGGATATTGCAATACTCAAATTCCTTAAAATATGAAAAAGTCGTTATTGTTTTGGTAATAATTTTTAGTCATAGTACTTTTTTAATTAAATACAAACAATCTGAAGTTATTCATACTTGCCTCCCTGAAACTGTCACAAACCTAACTAAATGTATGTTCATAGCGAAAACTTGTAACGCAATGCACAGAATTTTACCGTGTCAACACTATTCCTTCCTCGATACACTGCCGGGCAGTGAAATAGCAAGTGTGAAATAGCAAGTGTGAAATAATACGACCTAGCTGTACTGAAACATCATTGCGTGACAAATATTGAAACACATTATAAAAAAAAGCACAACAGAGTAAATGCACATTCACATTGATCTGTGTTGTTCCTCCTTGTAATGTTGCTAGACTTAGGCCGGGATTACGATGTCTTCACGTTCACTTATCACTTACCACATTATCACGTTAGCGTTCACTTTAAACACAATAGTTGGAGGGTCGTATTACGTTCATTCTCGTTAGTATGTTGCGCACGGTACGAGAATAAAGATGTTGGGAAGGCAGCAGACAAAAAATGAACAAAATTACATGACACAATAGAAGATATTAATTCTTCCGAAAAATGATTAGCTAAGAAGATCACGTGCTGTTCTTTAACGTATAACTTTAATTTAAATGTTTGAAATTTTAATTTTGACAAGCTTTTCGTTCAAATGTGTTTGTCAATGTGTTCCCTGCTTACGGGAAAGTGAAGCTCGCCATCTCGCACATGTTTTGCATGTACCTTGTTTCGTGTAAAATTTGTTTTTTATACGGCTATCACTACTGGCCAATGTCCACGACCTCTGGCCGGCGCTTGCAACGCCACTGCAGGGTGTGAGGTCAAATGCGAACGCGCCAACATGGACAGTACATACCTGACCCCACGGCCTCTTGCAACGCCACTGCAGGGTGTGAGGTCAAATGCGAACGCGCCAACATGGACAGTACATACCTGACCCCACGGCCTCTTGCAACGCCACTGCAGGGTGTGAGGTCAAATGCGAACGCGCCAACATGGACAGTACATACCTGACCTTGTCCACAGAAGAACAAGTCTGGACACTGACGTTGAAAATTGACCCTCACATGACTGCCTAGCGCCACTGGCACATTGTGTAGTTGAAATTACGATTAGCAGGTTTTATTCAGATCCGCTACAGGCACTAGTAGTCGACAGAACGTTGGACTGTTCAAACAACACCACTGAACTTTTGAGTCACAGAGTGGTCAACTCAATAGCATTGGCAGCTAGACTAGTGTGTCCAAACCTGTGCTACTAAGATTGTGTGCCAGCCTTCCGTCGCCACAACTTGGTTTCTTAAAAGTGCGTATTTTTTTTCATTTGTACAGCAGAACACATAAAATATTAATTTAAAATTCATGTGTACATTGTTCACTGTAATTTTTGCTTCGAGAAAACATTTCTAATGTATGTCTGGAAGGTTTCCGACTTTAAAGTACACTATCAGTTAAAATATGGTACTGGTTATTATTGATAGATTTTAATACAATATTGTAGATACAAAAGCCTTTCAAAGATGCTACCATTTGTACAAGAATCTAACGTAAATATTTAAGAATAGCAATAAAAGCATTTCCTAAAAAGTTGGCTCATCAAAATCATCTTCAGCTGAAATGTAATTTTCTTTGAATGGTTGTAGAAATGAGTCAAAACTAATAAGTAACACATAAGCCCATTGATACAGGCTGACCAATGATCCTCAGCGTAAACAACAGTAGTTGTCTTACAACGATTCCTCGCGGTGTCAAATTTCCACCTTTGAGGCGTGGGAACAGCGTAGCAATAAGAGCCAGTGTCCCACGCTTGAAGAGAAATATATCGTCTGTATTCGCAGCGCGCCAAACTGGCGTGCAAGGTTTTCCCTGTAGTCTTTTTCCTACGGGACTGCGAATAGTATGAAGTAAAGACCAACGCATGCCTCTCGCTTTGCACTTTACGAATTCAGGTAATATTTACGGAGTTACAGCAGTATAAAAAACAAATTTAGCCATTCTGAGAGGCTCGAAAATCATGCTTCTAGCAAGCGTGCTGAATTTTTGTAAACATAGAAGCATAGTTGCGAGTGTGTGTTCTTTTCATAGATAAGGATAATATGAATAAGTTAAGCGGTTTCGCATAAAAAAGAATACGCGTGACACGCTGCGACGTCGTCCATGCGCCAGTCGAGGACGCGCGCGCCGAATACACGACTGCGACGGAGAATGCGCTAGGCCGCGAGAACTCCCCAGGTCATGACGACCACTCGCCTGTTATCAACTACACAGCGCCACTAATAAATATAAAGTGGTTCGTAACCCTCCCAGAAACTGCGTCCGCTCCCTTCTTCGACCATCCCTTATTAGAATATATATTGGCCGTGGCGGACATTAAAACTTGGCCATAAAAGAGAAGGACTGGGGACAACCCTACCTCCCCGCGCCCTATTCGAGGTTGTATTCACTCTCCGAGGGCCAGTCCTCGTGGTTCCAGAGGGCGAGTAGAAAGTGGTGGGGGGATGAGGTGGGTGGGGGGTGGTTGCGGTGCAGCTAGTACTCATTATAACGACCGCCGAAGGAGCGAAATACAGGCGCGGCGGAGAAAGAGGCGAATCGTAAAACCTCCGGTGTCTGGTGCTAACCACGCAAAGTATTAAACTGTAAACACGCGGCAAGGGATGGTAGGGGAGGGAGGGGAGACTGTCCCGTGCCCGTGTCGTCATGTTTCCAGAAGTCGGCAGCTCGTTAGCCCGGGCTTTTATCGCCGCCGGCGCACCTGAGCGCGGAGATTTACATGTGCTAATGCAGCGTCGCCGAAAACATGTCGTTACCACGTATGTGTGTGATCCGTGTGCACTTGCCGAGCACACAGCCGACAAAGTGGAAGAGTGCTAACGTCATAACTTTCTCGTGGTGGTCTGTGCTACATTTACACCGTTTACCAGCATGCAGGACATATTACAGTTGGATGAAAACAACGATACACCGTTCAAGTAATATGTCCTGCATGCTGCTAAACGGTATAAATTCAACACTGACCACGAGAAAGTTATCACGTAAGCTTCCTTCCACTATATATATATATATATATATATATATATATATATATATATAGAGAGAGAGAGAGAGAGAGAGAGAGAGATACACACACAGCGTTCTTATTAATTAAACAGTCTGTTGATAAAAATTGACACGTTATAAAGTAAAGGCAATTTGGAAGAAATTACTGTAATCCACTTTTAGAGTACTTTATGTGGTTCATGAAACGAAGATGCGTCGTGTGGTAGCTATAGTCCATTAATGGATTAACAGAAGAAGAATATGATGATGAGATTAGTACAATACACCATCTTCAAGCTATACGAAACCAGTGCTTGCCGAGTAACGTGCTACACCACAATATTGGGTAGATTGGAAGAGCATTAATTATTTTCAAACAAATTAATATTCCATGCTGTATCAGCCCATAACAGGGGCTCGAGAATGTAGTTAGATCGATTGCCGCCAGGACGATTCGGGTTTGATTCCCGGTGGGACCGATTCAGTTTTTTTTTTTTGTGTAAGGAAATGTTGTGAACGTTGTCCGTGGTCAAGTTTGGTGAAGGTCACCCTGAATTCCAGCTTTAAATTTTGGACAAGCCGATGTTCTAAAACTCAGTGCAATAACTCTATACGTGGTTCAAACAATGTATACCTATTTGCGTACACATCACTTTATGTAATTTTGGCTTAGATTTGCCCCAGTGCCTAGTATTCCAAGCAGTGTGTTCATGGGGACAGTTTAAAAAAGGAAGAAAGCGCTTGACTTTGTATTAACTGTAGAATGATTTCTTAAATGCCGCCTGTATATCGAACATTCTTATTCTCCCAGCATTGCAATCTACATAATTAACCATCATGAACTTATATGTACGTTCGTGAATTTGTAGATGTGTTGCTCATTATTGTCCTCACTGCAACGAGGTGTAAACGAGTTGGAGATCTTGTTACAATAATGAAATAATTAAGATTTTCAAATTTTATTATACATATTTTTAAAATAATTTACAACATATAACACTTTTTGAAACACTTAAAAAATTACATGTATTAGTAGTTACAATTAATAATAGTACTCAATATTTCTAACACTTAATTTTCCAAAACTACAAAAACAATTAATTTTTATCATCCTTTCACATGAAAAGAATCCTCAGATTATACCAGTCACTTAAAAATCTGAGTGTATCGTTCAAAAAATTCTCATTAAACCCAGCGATGATCTTTCTTGCAAGTATAACATGCTCGTCTGTGCCATAACCGCAACTAAACCATCCACGATATCCCCGACTATTATATTGCCGCACAATATTCGACGCTGGGCTGCCGTCATTTGCAGATAGTTGCTTCACTACTTCGTTGTTTCTTGTTACTGTAATGACCTTATCATCTTCTCGCCACTAGCTACCGTCAACGCCTCTTTTCCTTCTCACTTAGGCTAAGCGCCAAACAATCCCTGCCCGCTAGGACTATTTATAATCGGAATCTTATCCTTCTGTGTACTCGGTACAATCATACACGGATCATTGTCACTTCTCAGCTGAAACTGAATAAGAAGTTTCTAGGTACTAAAGGCTCAGTAGACAGAACTTTTCATAATGTTTATATTTTTAGACTATAGTCAAGCTCAACAGGGTCTTCTTTCCCATCTGAGATTCCCAAGCCTGAATTTTGCTCTTATGAATTTTTTTTATCATCGTTTTTGCTTAATGGTTTGTCATAATCAAAATTTCCACGTTACGGTTTTAAATACGACACTAAAACCAACTGAATTACCAAACTAAAGTAATTCACAATAAATAGTGATGTTGTAGGCTACAAGATCGCCTATATAAAATCATAAAATAATATATTTAGTTTTTTTGATAAATTATTGAGTTTTTAAATTTCGAATTTCTAAATTCAGCGTTTTTTAAGTACAAAAATATTAAGAGGTTTCTGACATAAATCAATTTTTTTTTTTATTTGGGAAGCGGGCAAATGAGATGTAGGAGACAAATGGGGTACCTAAAACAATAATTTATATATAATGGTGAGTTGTTACAGGTATTTTCCCAAAGTTTTATGAAAAAAAAAAAAAAACACTTGTTAGCGTAGATGGTTGAGTTGGCCAAAACGCGAGGGGTAGAACGGGTTACCCAAAAGATCCAGTGAAACAGTTTTTTTTTTTTTTTTTTTATGTTTCTAAAATAGCAAACCCTCAACATCATTTTCCACCATTAGTATTTTACGAAACATTTTTGTTTCAGAAATAGTATCGCGTTAAATTGAAAAACCCTGCAAACCAATTGATGGGTACCATCTAGTGATGAACTGAAGTACTGCCGCTTCTCCTTGGCGCACTACAAGTTCTGTTGAAAATAGTGACCGTTGTGATCGTTTAACAAAGTTTACCTTCGACGTATGCTTTTAGACACACGCTTAAAATATCTCGCCAGTGCTGATTAATTTCTGCTGCACCCAAAAATCTCGCAAGGAGATCTTCCTCCAACAACATTAGTGTCTTATAAACAGAACATTTCAGGACCAGGCTTACTTACCAAAACTTCATCTACTTAGATCCCCCTACATTCCTAATCATGTATAAAAGTTGTTATAATATTTTCCGTATAAAACTGAAATCATCACTACAGCGCAAGAACTAATAAATCGCTCGCTAGATAAGGACATTGGGTAATTTATAGCTCATTATTAGCCTACTTTCCGAAGGAAAAAATAGGCTTATGATATCACCTTTCTGTCTGAATGTGTGTATATGTGTGTGTGTCCATGTGTGTGTGTCCCCTAAAAACTTTTGAACCGGTGGACCAAATTTCATAAAACTTTGTACACATATAATACTTAGCAGTCTGACTTGACTTTTATATACTTCTTTCATCCTGTGTACATATGTTCAAAATGGCGGCAATTTTTATATTTTTAGCATAGTGTTGCATATCTTAGGAATTATTTTTCAGAATTTTACCAAACTTGCTACACATATATTACACACAAAACTGACATGAATAATGTGTATTTCGTTTAACCTGTTTTTGTATTTTCAAATGATGGCCATTTATATCTTTTTAGCATAGTATTACATATCTTAGGAAATATTATTCAGAATTTTATTAAACTTGGTACATATATACAACATAAAAAGCGACCCTTACTTTTGTGCATTTCGTTCATCCTGTGTTTATATTTTTAAAATGGCGGCCATCCATACATTTTTGGCATAGCACACATATTCTAGGATAAATAAATAAATAAATATATATATATATATATATATATATATATATTAAACAGAATTTCATCAAACTTGGTACACATATACTACATACAAAGCTGACTTGAATAATGTGTATTTCGTTCATTCCGTGTTCATGTTTTCATAGTGGTGGTAATGTTTATATTTTTAGCATAGTATCCAATATCTTAAGAAATATTTTTCAGAATTTCATCAAACTTGGTACACATATATTGCGTACAAAACTGACTTTACTTTTGTGTATTTCGTACATATCATGTTCATATTTTCAAAATGGTGGCCACATTTATATATTTTTTAGCATAGTTATAGATATCTTAGGAAATATTTTTCTAAATTGCGTCAACTCAGTATACATATACTGCATACAAAACTGACTTGAATTTTGTGTATTTCGTTTATCCCATGTTCTATTTTCAAATTGGCGACCATTTCATATTTTTAACATAGTAATACATATCTTACGAAATATATTTTTTTTAATTTTATCAAAGCTGACTTTACTTTTGCGTATCTCGTTCGTCCTTTTGGAATATTTTGAAAACGGCGGGTCTTCTTTTTCTTCATGAAAGAAAGACATCTCAGAAAATTTATTTTTTTAAACTGGGTACCCGTATACCACTTATTAAGCTGTCTCATATTTTGCATATTTCGTTTATCATATGTCTGAATTAATATTATTACTTTATGTTCCTAAATGTAAGTAAACGGTTTTTTTAACTTTCAGAGTAATTTGTACCCACTTTGAGGAAACTAAGCTTATCAGTTATGCTGGTAACTTCTTCTTTTATACATATGTATGTTATTCTCGTCTATAAATAAATACTAAAATGAGTACAATTTTCACAATGTACAGAGTCGCAGTTCTGCTTCATTGTCAATGACTGGATGTTTTAACTCTCTCTTGCCTTGAGTTTGTGCAGACAAATCAGAGACGTATGGTGTCAATTTTCCTACTTTGATTGGTGCAGTCAAACGAGAGACGTGCCTGAACAAAGTCACGCTGCTAATAAACATGAAGCATACATGCCGATGTATGGGTAAGGTATTGAAACAAAATAGTGGAAAAATCTTTTCGCGACAAAGTCGTGGCTCTAAACACAATATGATTCGGTTATATACTTCTGACACAGCGTAGTTGTCTGCAGACCAATAACAGGCATCTCATTTTACAATATCAGGATTCTTATTGGCTCAGTCAAATAGGGAAACAGTTCCAAGCACAAGCTAAAGCCAAAAATCTTACGGGTGCAATTTTTTTTGTAATTACCTCCCAAAGTTTGTATTTTATCGTTTTAGAGTTTAAAAAACTCAGTGTGTGAAATGTCTGCGTCGTTGGCTATTCAAAGACATATTTATTATTTCTCTACGAAAAGTCTTTATCACTTCTTAAAATGTCAAAATCAATTTAAAATTTTGTAAATTGTCAGGTAGTTAACATTTATAAAATTTTCATCCATGACTTAACCAATAATGTATTTAAATTTTGGAGAGTACTATTTCATTATAACACAGAGTTTAGTTCGGTAAATTGTTGCTTTTCTAATAATGGTTTTAAAAAACTGTCAAAGCCCTGACTTCAACGGCTTATTATAAAAAAAACAACAAAAACGTTTTACGCTATGAAAATTGTACCCACTCTGGTGTTTACTTAATGACCAGAATTCCACAAAAATATACAATAACGAGCTGAAGCGTATCCTACATCATTAATTGCATAAAGTAGTAATATTTTATTATTTCTGCTAAACCATGAAAAATTCCGAAAAATCCCAAATACGAAGTGATTTTTAAGCTGTTATACAAAATACAACTCAATGAGCGCGTGAAGGGATTTTGGTTAGCACTTTACAACAGCTAGGTTGTTAGCGCTGCTGACATAATGTGAGACTGTATCAGTGCCGGAAACGGGAGATCCCCGATAAACCCGCCGACCAACAGCATCGTTCAGCTCGACTCCTACATGTGAACAACCGGGGACTGACCCCAGTCGGAACGCCTAGGTGGGCAGCGCTAACCGCGGCTCTAAAGAACGACCGATGTTACTTCAGCTAAGAAATTTTGAGTTATATAACTAAGTTCTAACTGCTTCCCACAAAATTTATGTAAAAAAAGTAAATAATGAGACGAAGCCTCGTCTGAAATTCGTACGTGACTTCTAACTTTTAAATAACGCTTTAGTGCACTGAATACATTCATGACACTTAACACATACGCATGTGACTTGTTTTATTTCGAAATGTCTGTGCTTCTTTGAATAGTTATTGATACAACTGTACAACACTGTACGTATAAATAATGTTCCTTAGCCATTTGTCATGTTATTCGTAACAGTCGATCAGTTCATTGTAACGAAAGTACAACAATAACCACGTTCACTGTTTGTAATATAGTAAGACTCGTTCCCGTCAACCTAGTCTTGATCGTGTTCATAAGAACAGTTCTAAATTTTTTATTTACGAATGTACAAAGAAAATGATAACTGATGCATCAAACTTAAATTGTTTCTCTATCGTAAACATTTATGTACAGATATAACTAAAGTAAACCGTGGAATTAGGTTCTGAAATATTTCTGCTAGTTTCAGATGTTTTTTTTTTTTTTTAATATATCTGTTTGATTATTCACTACATTTTCCAGTCAACAACTCACCCGGTAATATAAATACGATTTAGTTTACTACGATTCGAATCTCAATTTCGTAGGTCTAGACAATCCATTTGCTCGACTTCTTTACTAGCACGTTCCGAATTACGCCTGTCACATTATTTTACACAAGTCCTGGCTATTACGAAAATTAAGAGCAGTGCGAGCGGGTTGGCAATGCACAGCGTTATGATTAATGCTAGCAGCTGAAGATAAGGTAGTACTGGCCTGTCATCTACTTCGCAGACTGCGACAACCTGTTATTAACCCGCGCTCCTTAATCACATTTCGGCGCTTATCGTGTTCATGCACAAGATTTACTGACCTGTTAAGTTACGCGAGGTGCATTACATGCTGTCACGAAGGAGGTAGAGAGAAGAAAAAGAAACAGAGAGAGAGAGAGAAAGAGAGAGAGAGGAAGGTAGATAGAGATCAAAGCAGTAAACGGGAAACAACAGCCAGTCTCGGAAAGCACGGATATGGCGCCTGCAATATTGCTTGATGCAACGTGCACAGCTAGGGTGCTCATCACGGCGGTATCAAGGACTCAGCCGGGCGTTACCAAGGCGTTCTTGGTATTTATAACATAACATCGCGCGAAGCGGAGCGAATAGCTAATTTAGTAATCAAAGACGCCAAACGCTGTGCAGCGTTTAGCAAGTGATGAGATGTACATCTACGGTGTCTCTAATTGGCCTGGTAATACGACTGGATGCGCTTCGTAAAATTAAGGTCGCAAACACCAAACGAAACACAGGTAGCCGTGACTTATCTAGTTCATACAAGAATTTATATAACAAAAATTTACCTTTAAACACGATTCAAACTGTTTATTTTATCGTCATATTTTATGAAAAGTATCCTGAATATCCATTTACTTTTTAATCTCAGTACTTTGCATTCCAAATTACACAACGTACACGGAAAAAAATATTTTTTGGTCGCCACTTATGTATCGTTGTAAAAAATGTATTTAAAACAAAAATTCTCTGCTCTTTCAATTCTAACAAAACGTATCTTTCAGTGTAAACCTGCAACGCCCTTGAACTAAAACTCGTATTTTTTTTTATCTCTACGCGTTACGCTGCATTTTAATTTTTTTTCCAGCGTGAATTTTGTTTGCTTGCTTTTTGCATGCAAGCGGCGAACGTAGTACTTGGTGGTCGGTAAAATTGAAAATACTGGTTTGCAAAATATTCAGAGTTTATGGGCCCCAGCCACAATGCGGTGGAAAAAATATCGAGGTTGAAATGTCACAGAGGCGTTCTCTCAGGGGCTTGTTGGGGACTGCGGATATTTCTGAAAGGAGAACTTGTTCTGGTCAAAAGCGCTTGTAAGCTACACAAGAACAAAATACCAGTCATGTGTATCACCAGGTGGTGAGAATTAACATATTTTGCGATCATTTTATTGTTTTTACTAGCTATAATCATACTAGTTAGAGAATATGTGATTCGTGATTTGAGTCGAGCCAGACGAAATAAAAAATTAGCATTATATTCCCTATCTGTGGAGGATTTTGTTATTTACATTTTAGATGAAATTTTTTTAAACTTACGTGTTTTAATTAAAAAGAACTTCATTCTGAAAATATTTAGGGTAACACACCAAATAAAAATAATACTTCAAACTTTATGTTCCATAAATCATGATTTCATGTCTGCGGAATGTTTGCGTGTCACAGGCACAAACGCTGTGAAGAGTAACTGTCATGTCCGAGTGCAACGACTTCGCAGGAGTTTTCCTAACATTCTCAGATACTTAAAGCAGAAGGATAATACTGATATCAAGTATTAGATTTGTACATAACATGATGCTGTGTAGAACCCAGCTCTGCGACTCTAGTAGTGGGGAAAATTGTCAAAACAGAACCAAGGGACTTTCAGTGAACTCAGGATCTGGGGCACTTCCTGGAAAGAGATGTCTTCACGGTTTCGACATAAATGGTCTTGCACTACTCTTGATGAAAGAACCGTCATCGCGAGTTCTAGGCGAAGTTACAGCGGCCTTCTCTGTAGTGTAGCGTGTACTGTAATGTTATTATTTTTATTATTTTTGATGGTATTAATATTATTTGTATACCTCAATTTAAGCAACATTTTCAACATTTTAAATGTTTTTGCTTGTTGAAAACGTATTTGTTTTGATCCTAGAAGAGCTTTGTTATATGTAACTAATGCTTAAAGAATATTTGTATTTTTGTCGGAAATTTTATTTATTATTTTGCCAGGCCAGTTGTTCTAGGCAGTACAGAGATTTTTTGGAGAGTAAAAGGGTTGCTCTTTGTAGTTTTGCCGTCGTCATGGTGACGAGCGGCGTGTAAACAGTTTAAAATTGCAAAAGCGCACGCAATTCGTGCAATTTAAATTCTGAATTTGAAGTAACAATGAACTTTTGGTAGCGTCGCATGACGACGACGATTAGAACGGCTTCTTCCATGGATCGTTAGGGGAGATGCGGGCGTGAAAGTTCCACGTCTCGCCTAGGTTTTTATTTAGTAAATATATGGCGAGTTTCGTTGTTTTGTCTGGAGTTGCCGAGTGGCGAAGACGGGCCATCACGTGGTGAAACAACAGAAAATGCTCCAGGCTTGGGCATCCGCGGAATTTGTCATGTTAATTAGCCGCCTCCCGCGAGTCCCATGTGGTGCTGGACTGTAAGTGCACAGGCTCGTTAGCCTCAGGGAAAAGATGCAGTTTATTTCCTAAGTGCATTTGGAGTGCACATGGCCGCAGCGAACAACGAACCAAGCAGAGGACTGCGAGAACGAAGCCGTCGAGACAGCTAAGTTACTCGTCAGATATTTCGCCATCAAATTTAAATTTTTACGACGCCATCTTATGAACATAACATTAGAAATTGAGATATTTTATTTGTACAACTCAGGGCTAAATTTTTAAATTGTAACTCTATTGTTTTTGCCCACGGTAAACCTGAGAATTTGTAGAAAACAGATAGTGCTCAGATAAATTGAAATCATTTATTTGGACTCAAAAAGTTAATCTAAGACTAAAATTTAAACATTGATTGTGTTATGATTTCCTTCAGAAACTTGGCACGATGAACGAACGAATCGGCTGAAAATATAATTTGAGCAGGGCTTTTTTTAGAGTCCTCACTTTATTGCGAACCGCCTATAGCCGTTTCTAATGACCTAGACGTCGACAAGAAGTAAAGCCCAATTGAAATAAAAACCAATTCCACGAGTTGCAACATGGGAGGGATTCAGTGTGTCGTGTTGCTTTATAATTTATAAATGTCACCTCCATAAAAGACTACGGCTATTCATAATGACGGACGAGAAAAAAAAAATAACCACGTTATAAAAAAATATGATGTAGAAGCCGAAAACGATTTATCTTCCTGCCTGACACTGAAACAAGAAACTAGCCGCACAAAGTCAGTGAAACCATTACAAAGACAATAAAGACACAAAAGGCGTAAGGAACTGGGAACCTAAATAACCGCTATCCGTTATAGAGAAGAAACAAGCAAGTAGCCTGCAGCATACTGTAGTTTCAGTACATGAATTTGATCAGTGTGTCATACGAAATATTGTTCACGATATTTAGGCTCGTGAGAAGAAGGCGCCAACGATTGCAAAAGTAAATGGCGATATGGTGTTTATGTACCACACCCATGGACACGTCCCTTCAAAAAATATATATTTAAGGGGAATCATCACCACAAAGAAAGTTATAAAATTAAAATCGGAGAATAAAAAAATTTAATATTCCTACCAGTGATGTATTTGAATTTTGTGTATGGAAACTGCTAATTCAGTCCTCCATTTTGCACCTTGAAATAAAAATTTTCTCGGGGGACGACCCACGGACCCCCTACCCCTCGATTTAAAGCGTTGGTCGGTATATCAGCCACAAAACATAATTGTCCTCCTCTCCCCAAAGGTTAACTGCCGCGCATGTCAATCAAAGACAGTAGCGTACTCAGGTGTTGTAGACCAGTTGAGTCTCACGCCTGAAGACGGGGATAGATTTCAATCCCCGAAACGTTGCAGTCTTCGTTGTTTGAAACCTGTATCTTCTGTTTACTGTCCACTGTCGTCCTTGTCGATTTACATTTTTTTCTCACATTCTGTGTTCGTTTTCGTCTGTTTGTTTTGTAGGTGTTTTGTAGCGATCTGACTGAATTTACAACTCGGAATTTCTGGGCATTCCTTGCTAACTGATGTGTTGGTCTGGTGTATTACAATCAATTTAATTTGTCAACTGTTATCTTTCAAATTTCATTATTACTTTACATTCAGTGTTGCTTTATTTTTGTTTGTTTTTCATTTATGTCTGTCTGTTACGTTGTAGTCTGACTGTACTCCCAATTTAGAGTTTCTTGATAAAAAAACTATTATTATTATTTTCATGAAGTACACCTCTTTACGATCAGTTGTCTTGTTGTCTTGGTGGGTTGAATTTTTAATGTTTTACCACGTTTCAGCACCGCCATACGTTCTTATTATCAATTCCTATTGCAACAAATATTCAAACATATTGACAGTTGCTCAGTTGCGTTTTTTATAATTTTACTATGCCGAGCTGTATTACAGTATCTCACTCCTTCCGTTACGAGAGCGTGGTGAAATGAAGTGTGAGGAGTGACTTAGCCTGCATGCCTTCCATTGGAGGGGAGATTTTCGCATGTGGGAATCGTGCCGGACGATGCGGTTGTTCGGCGGCTTTTCTTGGGGATCTCCCGTTCCCCACGCCCTTTCATTCCCGCGCCACTCCTTACTCACCTCATTCACCCCTTACCAGCGCTGAAGATCTCGACGTTAATTAAGCGGTAGGATAAATTCAATTCTAAAAAAAAATTATGACGTCTTAGCATTTGAATGAAAGCGTCCATAAATTAAAACGTTTGCTTTGTGAAGTTGTATCGTAAAACTTTTACTCACCTACTGAAGCCCTGCAAAAGCTATCGTTATTGAAGTTATTTATGATAAAATACAATTAAAATACGTTTACCAAATATCGTAGGATAATTTTCCTCGCGCTCTAAGTAATTTATCGTTTTTTTTTTAATATTTACTCAGAAATTTACATAAAGAAACATATATCAGTTAGAAACAGTTTTTAAAGTATTTTGGCGCTGAGGGAACAATGTAACGTTTATTATTTCATGAACTGTTATAAAATATAACGGAAACTGTTAAGTGTTGAAGCTACCATATTTCTTGCCTCTTCCTGTTACTACGTCGTGTGTGCTGTGTAATACCGTACTTCTTGGTAGATAATAGTCGTGAGTTCGATATTGCTCCAGGGCAGTCGGTGACAGTGCGCAATAAACACTTTCTGACAACCTTGAGTCCTCGAGGTAAGACGGGAAGGAAGGAGGTGACACCACAGTAAGACAAGAGAACTGCGCTGAGAGTGTATGAGTGTCTGGACGAGGGGGCTGGTTGACACGCCCTGATTGCACGAGGTGTCAGCGTGATGGGTTCAAGTGACAAGGGCGCTGCTTGCCGTAATCGAGAGATAGAGCGAGGAGGGTGCGAGGGAATTACCGGCGACATCAGTACGGCATTAGTCCCGGCATCGCGGCCACTACTGCCCCCTTCCTCCTCCGGCACTCATGCTCTCGACACGACAAACTGTCCGGCAAGTCCTCCCCCACCCCCACATCACCACGTCACGTGACAGTACCCTCTGACGTGTGTCTTGCCCCGGCGAATCCCGTCATCTCATGTTCCCAGCTCTGTCTGGCTGCCGTGTTAGTCCGCGAGCCAAGCCCTACGCTTCCCCAGTTATTTGATTAAACGACTCGCATATCTTACACATTACCAGCCACACACAAAAGTAGGTAGGGGGTGAGACAGTTGAGTGGTAAAACCAGGGGCGTCATTTGGGTCTACAAAGGGGGGGGGGGGCAAATGCCCCGCCTGGATTTATAATTTTATGTGTATAAATATATTTTTTGTATTTTTAAATGTAAATAATGCTAACTTAAGGACATAAAACTGAAGTTTTATTATTAAAGTATCTAATTTATACATGCTTAATTAGTAAAAAAGATGCAACAAGGTCACTGTCGCCCAGAAAACAAAATCTTGCCGCCCCCCCCCCCCCCAGAAAAACCTGAAATGACACCCCTGGGATAAACCATCACCCACAGGGATAATAAAAAAGTAACGAATAAAATAGGCCTAATTTTATGTTGCATACAGCAGTATGTCTGCTACGTCTGTAAACAAGATTCAAGTTTTCTTTTATATGTGGTTCCGAATAAAACGAGCATTTTTGAAATCCTACAATTTATAGTTTTCTTTATTTTACTAACATTAGGCAACATTAGAAACAATCAAAGTACTGTACCGTGCTAAACATTTTAACGCCTTAATTCACAATGAATAATATTTTTAGTTACTGTTCTGAAAGTCTAAAAGTCATTACTTTATTGCGAACCACCCGTTTCCCGTGTGATTTATTGTGATGATACACAGTAAATAATTTTGCTTCTTTTCTGTGTTAGAAAATGTGATTCCTTCAAAAGCAAACTCTGGCTGCACCACTTTACATTACTGTATTTTTTTTTGGCATCACCTTCATCTGTAGTTTATACTTGTACCTGCTTCAATATGCATATAGCTAGGTCAAGGAGTGCTAAACACCCATCTCGCATTCTCAAGGACATGGCTAGATTTCTGGACCGGTCATCATGATTTCGGGTTTCCAGGCGAATACTCTAATACAGGTCCTGATTGATTTCTCTCTCCTCTTCCCCATGCACATATTACAAGAGTTTCAACGTGCTCGAAGGCGCGTAAATAATAAACTACATAACTATAAAACAGTTATTTATATCCAAATTTAATTATTTTACTAAACTTATTTGCTGTCAAATTGTAATGCTTATGTAGTAATTTTTTCCTGTTACAAATATAATTTGTCGTAATCCTTATATGAAGCCATCATAGCTCTAAAATATGTAAAAAATAAGTTTACACAGAAATGGGAAGACAAGATAAAAATCTTGATTTCGGAGGCAAATCATTGGCTCTAGTTTAGTTCTCAACTCATACAAAGCTGCAATTTAATTCAGATTTAATATACACTTCAGTTAAATATACGTATGTTCTCACGAATTTACCGCTGTTTGAAATCTCAAAGAGGAGTTCAAAGGTTTCTATATTCCTGTTTGTAAGTTACGTTTGAACATTTTTGCAGAGGCAGGCATTTCATACTGTGAGAGTAGGATAATTTTTGTTTTAATGACATGACACTAAATTGGAGTAGTTAGGGTTTCTTATCAGAGTAACGTTATCTTCTTGTTACAGATAAACAGTATTAAAGTATTTAAATAATACTGTTTTCCTCAGTGTTTTTTATATTATCGTTTTTCAAACTACAACTCTGAAGTATACATTGGTTTTATTTATTTCAATTTGTTTAAACATTTTATTTTCTTCTCTTATAAACAACCCAAGCGTAAAACAAGTTTAACATTTCGAAATTTCTGAAACGTGTTTACACAGCTTGTTTTACAATGAATGGGCTGTAAAGGTAGCAACGTGACTGTACGTCTTGTTAACAACTAGATTATTTAAGGCGAAGAAATGACTCGGACGAACAAGTAAGATATTAAACAGGCTATGGTTTTATCCCAACGAATCATTCTGTTGTTTATCTGAAATGTTCTCGGCAAAGACTACAACCTCTAAACCAGTAATCAAAGTCTTGTTCTTCAAAATGTAAATCTAGCGAATTATCTCTGAGCAGACTTGTTCAAAAAATATGTCGTAAATTAAGAGGAAATGTGTAGTAATTGTAAATTAAGATAACTGACGATTTCTTACTAACGTTTGTTGGAAATCTTACACAAAAAAGTAAAGAAGCTTTTAATTGTTCTTTAAATTGTTACGCTTTGATAGTACGCACAGCTGGATCAACCGAATCTCTATTTTGTGAAATTATTTATATCAAATAGTTTGCGAAAAATTCCTGCACAACTTAAATGTTTGCATTATACATTTATCATTTCATATTTTAAGTTCTGTGTTCCGTTGATGGCAGTTTAATTGTTGATGTTTTAACACTATAAAAAGAATATTAATGTCAAAATGTGATATTGTGTTGGACGAACATCTTATGGCATCTTGTTATATAGAAGAATTTCTGTATGTAAAATATTACACGGTAATCATATGCAATTTCGAACATAGTTATGAGAACTGAATTCAAATACTCAACTGTAATACTCAGTACTAATCATACCAAAACAGTTGTGTCAGAAATATTATTTTTCTTTCCATGTAGAAGGCAATCGTGTTCCATAAGAACTCTTCACCAATACCCAGCAATATGTTGTTTGGGACAAAGTAAGTACTTTTGAAGCCCTAGTTACTTGTTTCCTTTCAGATAATTTATAGTTGCATGCTACTTTTTAAAGTAAACACATCTCCTTAAGTAATAAACACATTGCATAGAGTATACCGTACTATAAAATTAACGTCTAATGTCACAATAAACAGTACTTTTGAGTTATGATTCTAGAAAACACGACCATATAAAGGGCTCCGTTTATCACGTACCACCTATAGCTAGCACATGATAATCAGCTTGTTAAAGCGTAATTTTTTTTATGTATAGAATGCAGTCCTTGTTTGTCATCTTTGTTATTTATCAACTTAATTTTTTTTAGTATGGTCTAAACAGTTGTACAAAAATATGCACTGGGAGTGCATTGAGAAGGAGGTTTGTCCCACTAAGTGAAGTATTTGTATACATATATGGGCTTGTATAAACTGTACAACCAAATATTTTCTTCGTAATAGTTTTATTATTTTTTTTAATTAATGTAAATAGTTTCATATATAAATATTAGTTTACACAAACAAAAAGTAGATTTTAGCTGGTTTTGAATCTTCAGCTTTTAATGACGGATTATTTAGGACTGATAACGACGCTATTGGATGGGCCGAATTTGTTCGCTCAAACTGACGTATGTATCAGCGCACATCACAGTCACGTGAAATTGTAGAGATTGTATCGTCTGTTTTATTAAAATTGTGAATTTTGAAATTTATATGAAGAATATGCCTGCGTTTGTCAAAATTTCTTTTAACATTTATATCCCTTCGCCCACTTGCATTTCATTAGTTTTTATACCTTTAATAATTAATGCAGCTATGAGGTTTCCAGACCTGCGAGGCAGAAACGCACGCCATTTGATGTCGGCGTTAGTTCCTTTGCGGCGCGGCGGAAGCTTTGTTTTTGATGGGACGGCGCATCAGCGTGCAAGAACCGCCTCTTCAGACACACACCTCGGTGCGAGATACGCCCTTATTGCTCGTAGCGCGTACTGCCGACTGTCGTGCCCAGCGCCCGTAAGAATCGCTCCAGCAGGCCTGCCTACCGGCCAAGGGGCAGCGCTAATAGCCCGGGTAATGTATTTATCACCAGCGCCATGATAAGAGACGGCGAATACCTGAAATGCTCGTCCCGCCCTCGACCATTCCAGACATTCATACCCCTCGTCACGAGTGGTGATATTTACCTTATCCCCCCACGAAAATACCCCGCCACTGGAAATAAACTTTTCCCCTCCCTCACTCCGCCCTCTTTCTGAACGCTCGTTTGTAACTGAATTTCCCTTTCTGAGTCACGTCAGTGGACGGCTCCACACGCCTTGGTCACGCAAGATGAGAACACTTGGGTGCACGCGACTTTGACGTGTTTATTTAAATTGATCATGCCATTTGTTTTCTCTGTGATTTCCAACCCACCGCAACCTACTAGACCTTCTCCAAACAAACATGAAGCCACTACTGTTGTAGAACTACTATGACGGCTCTTTTCGTCCTCTTAGTAACATCTTATTGTTTAAATTGACAAAACATTTAACTTTAGAGAATGTAAGGAAATACATTAGACTAATACACTAATGATATACACAAGTTTACCACGCTGAGCATTGAGTAACTCACAAGTAAGCTGGTTCACGTCTGACGTAAAGAACCTATGGTGGATAACATGTAAATTTATCTTGTTTGTTAATTAAAACCTACCTAGAGGTGTTTTACAATAAAAAAACAAAACACCGAAGTAATCATCCTGGATTTAAAACTCAGTTTAACATCCTAAAAATTGAATTAATAACGTACATCACAAGCCAGACGCAACAACCGTTTTATACTAACTTCGTTGAAATCGGTTTGCCAAGCAGTTAACGTTAAACTGCATTATTTAAAAAAAAAAGTTGTTTCTATCAGCATGCTTGAAAACGACTGTATTATTGATTATGAGAATATTGTAAGTGAAATTTATAATAGCACGTCGACACATGTAACGTTTTTTCACTGGTGACACTATGAACTCACGGCAACTCGGACACTGAAAGAAACATATTGTTGTATGAGCTATACTTCTGTTAGAGTAGGGACAGTAGTCTAGTTTGGCTCGAGGTACTATCTGGAGTGTTCCTAAAACCATTCATTCTGTTGAAATGACAATATTATATGTAAAAGAATGATGCTGTTTGTTCGCCTTACAGAACAGATTGTATTACTTCTAAAGAGCAGGTTACTGTAGGAGAAATCCACATAGTACTGACAAACAAACTGGACTGTTTTCCCTATCTTAACATAAATATAGTTCCTACAACAGTACTTTTTTCAGTGCGTTCTGAAGGACAAAGGTTCGATTACCTACCCGGATATCCTGAACTCGTTTTCTCAAAGATAAATGAATGATACATATTACTTTATAATAATACTATCAGTCCCCCGCGGCTTTGCTCGCGAGTATTATTCATAACTGATAATATTTACTTTAGCTGAAAAACCTCTATGTACACCAGATTGGTACTTCAGACAACAGTGTTAGAATGACAAAACTGCTCGCTGAGCTAACTTTGTAGCAGGAGAACTAGCTATAGCTGTCCACGCAAAAAAGCAGTCTCTAAGTTTGTCCCTGCCACTAACAGCGACTTCATCTGGGACTTATTTATAGCACTGCAAAGTTGATGTTGTGGAGTAGTTATATACTCTTAAATGTAAGAGGTTAATCGAATAAAAAACGTCTGATTTACCCTGTGCATAACTATTGGTGACGGTGCCCACAATTACATATTTTCAAAATATTCGCTTGAAGTTTAATGCCATTAGAAAGTTTTGGTGGGAAAAGGTTTCGCGGAAACGTATTTGACATTTGAGATTAGTGATAAGACATATGTGAGCTGATGTTATCGAGGAACCTAAGTGGAAAGTGAACTGCATAATACAATTTACCCCTTTTAAGTGACTACACGAAAGTTGCATTAATTCGATCTGCCTTGCAGTTTTTGTGTCAGAATTGAACGTTCGCACGCAGCTTATGACGGAATTCGAGCCCAGGATCTCGCGGTTGTAGACCTGAGCTACAAACAACTGCATCACGTAACGTAGAAATAATTCGTGAAAATATATTTAAATTAAAAAAATATAATATTTATGTCCTGGATTCATAGAGGTTGCACAACACCACGTCTCGATAGGTTACTGTAGAGTGAAACTCCCGTATAAATTATTTCTCGCTGGTCGTACTTGCTTTTCGGATCGCCTGCCTTGAAAGTTTACAAACTTAGTTTTATTCATAATAATCTAGTTATCTCATAAAGTAAAACACTTGCACATCATTTTATAAATGCTTACGTAAGCATCACTCTGGCGTGAACAACACTTCAATATCTCTATTGGTTAGATAGATATCATTAGTTGGTGGAAAACAAATTTTGTGCTCTTTCACCCTTTTGGGTGTCGAATTTCGAAATATTTTAATTTCACATCTAGACATTTGTATAATTATCCAATTGAAGTGCAAATCACGACGGTAGCCCGTTCATTCGAATAAAAATCGATCATTCTTTAAAATAACACATATGACCACTGCACAGTATTGAGCGTTCGAATATCAAAAAATAAAAACAATTTTGCAATAATTTCTGTAATCATTATCCTGAAGCAACAATTAACTGTATATCTCGATTGGTTTGGTAGAAATCGAAGATTTTTCTAAAACACTTTACAGGTCATTTCACCTCCTAAGAGAGTTAATTTTAAAAAACTCTTGAATCACGTTTTAGAATACTTTATTGGCGTCTCGTGGACTTGAAAAACACGACAATAGCCCGCTAGTCTCAATATATATTGACGATTAATTGAAAACACATTTCACCACTTTTCCTCTTTTCACCTTCTTAGGCGAAATAACTTTTCAGGTACTTGAGTAAGCATCAATCTTAAACAAAAATCACGTCACTATATAAAAAATCATTTGGTCGATATGTATCGATTGTGAAACGAAAACACGTTTTACCCTTTCTTTACCTCTTTGGGGCCGAATTCGGAAAATATGTTTATATAGTATATTGATATTTACATAAGCATCAATCTATAGCAAAGAGCACTTCTAATTCTTGATTAGTTCGATACATATAAAGGAATAATCGAAAACACTTTTCACGTATTTTCACCCCCTTAATTATCCAGTTTCTAAACGTCTATGAGCCCTACGTTAGTCATTTGTAGACGTAACCAATTGAAGTAAAAATAACGGCGATAGTCAATTGTGTTCCAGTGATAGACGATTCATTAAAAACATATTTCCACCCTTTTTACTGCTTAGGGGTTTAAATTTCTAAAAAAAAAAAAAAAAAAAAAAAAACTGCTTTTTGGATATTTACGTAAGCAACATTTTGAAGTGAAACCCAACTCTCTATTCCAAAGGATTCGGTAAATATCAATAATTAATCGGAAACTTATTTAAGGTCTTTTCACCTCTTTAAATGTTGAATTTTGAAGAATCCTAAAATTGGCTAATATGTTTATTTTGTGTATGTAACATTAAAGTAAAAAATCACGATCTGGTTCGAGCTATATCGACCTTTCTTCGGAAATACATTTCACCCCCTTAGAGGTCGAGTTTCGAAAAATCCTTTCTTAGTGCTCGCCTACGACCTGAGGGGAAACCAAACAAAATTTTTTCACGATTCTAGGTCCAGCGGTTTGGGCTGCAGTTTGAAATGTCAGTCAGTGTTCTCTTTTATGTATAGAGATATGTGTTAAGTTATGCGAACATGAGTACAAAACATGCTAGAAAAGTAGTCTTGCCGTATGTTGCAATATATTGATAAGGAGTAACAAATATTATATTAATGCCTACCAAACAAGCAGACAGTTTATATAGTTAAACTGCAGTACAGTGAATTTTAATTTTTTTTTTCAAAAAGAGTATTATCTTGCAGAAGGAAGCGAGTACTAATCAGTTGCCCGTAACTCCAAAAATTGTAAAGTAAATTTATCGATGGCATCAGACTTAGAATATTATGTTTTTTTTTTTTTTTTTTAACGAGAACCTTTGAGATTTGTTGGTCCTGCGAGAAAACGAAAAATGAAGTATTAAACAGTGCCTAGTTATTAGATGTTTTGTAAAACCCTCTTTGCCTTGCTCCAGTAAAAACAAATCAATTATCTTTCTCTCTCTATCTCTCTCTCTATATGTATATAATTTAATTTGCATCTTTCCTTGCTGTACGTCAGTTTACACAATCAGGTTTGTTCAGACCGTACAAATCGAATAAGATAAATACATTCTTACCGAAGATATATAAAGTTAGAATTTGATGGTCATACATCGAATGCAATTAAAAAAAAATATTGCATACTAAACTAAGTATTTATAGCACGTGAGAGTTAAAATAAATGGCACTGAGCAATAGATATGTAAACATTAAGGAATTAAGTAATTGGGGTGCATGTAAACTATTCAGCGTATTATCCGAGTTTCTAACAATTAACAAATACCAGACAGATTGCGCAGTTCCGCGAAAACACTGATTGTGTTTCCACATCAAGCCAACAGTTAACAGCACACTCCATTTGATTAATTTCAGATTTACGCTGCCAACATAACGACGTGGACAAGAACTTCCCTTACTCGACGAGTAACCAGTTTTTGTTGCCACAAACGAAATCATTACAGCAGAATTCTACGCCAAACGTACAAACAGTGGAAGCAAAAAAAAAATAGTAACTACATTAATTTATTCAGTGTTTCTACTCCATGCCACTAGGTTATTTTTCGAACGCTTCTGATTGTTATTAGATTAGAGATGTCCGATATGAGCGCAGAATAAATACGTAATAGAAGCAATACGACGTAGTTTTTATCGAACACTATCTTTCTTTGGGTTCGGCCATTCTGATTTCGGTTTTCTATGGTTCCCAAGATCGCTCCAGGCGAATGCTGGAATGGTTCGTAAGAAGTGTCATGGCCTACTTCTTTCCCAACTCCTGCCATTGTGTGAAGTTGTGTGTCGCCGTCTCTAATGACCTCGCTGTCGACGAGACGTAAAGCGCACTTATATTACCTTACCAACAACCGGAAATTGTAGTAGATATGCTTCCACGACCAACACCAACCACAGCAACACCAATTCCAACCACTAACAGGCAGTTCCGCTATCATACATTTGGTAACCTGTCCTCCAACTGTCGGCAACACCAACCACAAGCAGTAACATCAACAGCAACCATCAGTTGTGCCGGAGGACTTAGATTGTATAGTATTTGCCAGTAGCAAGGAGCTCAGCTACCAAGATATCTTGCTCAACAGTGGTGCTGTGTCAGCAGCGGCTCCCTCGATAACCGGTAATATTGACGACGCCCTGGGGAATGGACGCGTGTGCGTAGGGGAAATGGCGTCCCTCAGGAGCTGTCTTAGCATCTTCGGGACGTCACGCCTTTACGAGTTCCGGACTGTCTCAAGTGTTATCTTACCACCGGTTATATATCGAGAGAAAAGTTTTCTTGAACCAAACATGTCTTGATTGGCGCAACCACTGGTTCGTATAGGGTCAGGTTATTCATTTCTCCTAACTGAATTGCCCCAACATTATCACAGCAAAAGTTTTCGTTGGCAGTACACGGAGATGAGTTTTGAATTATTAAAAACACGTAGAGTATATGAAAACTTGATCCCAAGAACTGTATGTTCATAGTATGTAACTTATTTATCTTTTATCTGTTATTTTCCTTTTGAGATGCACCATGTTTCAACGCTGGTTCCAATATATCTGACTTATTGACAAGACGAGTTTGCCATTTCATCACATTGACCTACATAATACAAAGACCGGGTGACTAATACTAGACGAACGCAATTAACTCTCTACCCAGATACATGAATGTAAATTAAACATATTTATTTTTATTTTTCCTTGAAACGGTTTTACAACTTGAGAGTTAGTTTACAATTTCCGTGAAAGTTGTGGGATTTATTTGTACCAGTAGCACAATATGTATGTGCTTTTAACGATACTTACAAGTCATTGATAACATATGAATGGCTAACAACCAGGAAAATTGTGGATAAACTGAACTGAAAATCATACTCCACAGATAACTGTACACTCAAGCAGATACCTGCTGCTTATTGGCTGCTTGTTGACATAGGCTATGGTGTAGGTCTAATTGGGTCTTCGCTTCAATGCCTACATGTCATCAGCTCAGAGTTCTCTACCAAATGTCAAAGAAGTCACGTGTCAAAATCGCACAGTTGTTTGAGTTATAGTTTGTCCTCATTAGAATCTACAGAGATTTTTAGGATATTTTCCTTGGCATCGAGCACTTTTTTTCACATCATACTGACCAGCTGTGAAGATCGAGTTGCTTGCTAACTCATAGGTTTCTGTACTAAATGTCGTAAAGATATCTGGATTATCAAATACTCTTAACTCACTAGATCCTATGTTAAAAAGTTAATGTATTTTGACAGCTGGTTGGAGATATTACCATAAATTAAACTAAAGTTGCATTATTAGTTGGTATGTGAACAATTACAACACTCAAGGCGAAACTCCGAAGTTGTCCTGATTTTATTTAAGAAGATGTGTCACAGATAACTGATAGGAAGTGTTGTAAGAATAAATCCTGTGTGTACACATCCTAGTTGGCATCGTCCCATGCAATATTAAGGCAATAAAACCATAACGGACGGCCTGTCCTTTCAAAAACCAACAAATACTAGACTAGCAAGTTTTAGGCCCGAAGGCCAGCTCACCCTCCTTCCACCCGCATTGAAACTGTCCTCAGACGAGTGAATCAATGCACGGCACATATCCTCTTCTTTCTTGCGACTCCTTGATGACTTTGTGCCTGTGCTAGCATAATTTCTAAACACGGCTCTCTGCAGGTATTCTACTTAAAGCTTGCCCTCCTCGCCAATCAGTGTTCACCCAGACCCAATTTTAATCAGGCCTTTACCCAGGTGGCACCTTATGGGTCATCGGAACCTAATCTTTCCAGCACCTTTACTGCATTTTACTCCTGCTCCAGTTGTCTTAGCCACTAGTCGAAATCTTCGAGTCGTTTCCCAATCTTTTAGCAAAACTGTTCCACATCTCAAAATGTTCTCTGTCAATTTATTTTTCAGGTGTACATTAACTATCTCGTAGTCTTGTAGTTGTGCCCTGAATTCCTCTCTGATGTCTTCGGTCTTCGGGCGTTCCAATTCTACGTGCTCCATCGTATCGTCTGTTCCACAAACATCGCACAAAGGTGAATCCGCCAATTTCATGCTGTACAACTTAGCCATGAAGTTGCCATGTCCTTTCATGAGTTGTGCGCTGTAGTGGTTTACACTGTAGTGGCAGGCAAATACTAGCAGATTGAGTTTTGTGTACGATCCCGAACTGTCCTGCATATTAGCAGTGCGGATGCCATCTCATATGTGAATGACTCGTCACGGTGGGCCTGTGTCTGTCAGAGGTAAGAAAGTAATGTCCATAGCAAGCAACTCAACTACAGTGGATATAACTCGGAGACGCCGAAGTGTCGGCACCCTCTCTGTTCCAATAACCGCTAATTGCAGAAAGCTGGGTGTGGTCCCGGGGCTGCTCCGGCTATAAATACCAACGACGTGGCTGTAAATTTCAAGCGGTCGATCCTTCTGGCCCGTTAAAACACATAATGTTCAACAGCGAGGTAGCCCCTAGGGATTATACAAAGGGGAGCCCCTCCCAGTTCTGCTGGTCGTTACTCTTAATCTGGTTGTTACTGAGTTTACACCCAGCACACCACATTGCACAATCCATTATTTTTAATTTGTCCCTTAAAGAAATAACATTACTTTTATGTAAGAATCCAATAGTCATGCACATTTATATACATGACACATACTCTCTCAACGCTTTCAACAGGTATCTGACAATGGTTTTTAGGCATTATATTAAAAGTTCATTTTGGGCAATAAAACTTTAACAATCGAGTACTACTTATGTATCGCAACCTCAACGCCTTGCTGCTAGGTAATCAGGAAGTGCATATTAACTAAGTAGATACGGTGATTATCGGTGATATGAAACTTTAACGTGCGGGGATAAAATACGCTTCTAAAATATACGATAGCAAATATGAATTATAATGTGGGTTGAATAGGACATGTAATAACGCCATATAGAATTCTGAAAGATCAGACGATGAAAAGTAATACTAATTCCGCTAGTAGTTATAAGTAACCGAGTGAAAAGTATCTAAAAGCGCTCCGTGACACCAATGGAATACAAACGAAATTTAAGTTGTCTTTGTGGTAAATTGATAACTGTAACTATATGTTTCACCACTTTAGTGGAGTGCCTTAGTTAAGCATTTAAAAATACATTTTAATCTTTCATGATAGGATGTCAAGCAATACCTATCACTGAATGTGGTAACATGATACATAATAAACGATTCGTGTTAGATATTTACAGCTGTTGTTCCTGTGTTCTGCAAAATTTCACAATACTTTTGTTAAACTGCATTTTAACTTTCATTAATCTTTGAAGTTAGTTAACCCTGGTTCGTTCGGGATGAATTTACGACCATACGATCTCCCAATGTGAATGATAAAGATTCAGAAATAGAACGAAATAAATTTGTGTACATTCCACTGAACCAAAAATAATACCTTGTGCGGTAATATAGTGAACATGACCGTCACGCTGACAGCTTTCGAAGATACGACTTATTGCTCGTCACATGTATGTAATGTCTGATAGTTACTTGCATACAATTAAAAACACTGAGATATATTTTGCACTCACTCGAGTGTCAAAGCAGGCATGCCTTCAAACGTGCAGTACACACATCAAGTGAACGCCTAGGCAATCTGTGCATAATTGAAATTAGTGAGGTAATTTAGGTACGTGGGCTTTCCAGATCGTCGACAGCGAGATCATTACAGACAATGACGCATAATTTGTACACAGTGACAAGATCTGGAACAAGAAACAACCATGAACTTTGTTAAGGAACCATCTCAGTATTTTCCTCGATAGATTTCTGTAAACTAGAAAAAAAACTGGAATCAGGATAGCTATGAAAACCGAACTAGCTACATGATTGGCCACACCGAGTAGTTATTTTGGCTTTGTAAGGCGTTATAACGAACCCAATTAAATGACATAAAATACCGTACTGAGGGTCCAATTAAACTGTGACTTAAAGTGAAGTGAAGAGATTTTGGGCCACTCTTAGCAACTACATCTTAGAAAATAAATAGCACTGGTAAGGAGAGACATGAGGCGAGTGTGAAGCATCGCCGGAATGATGCGGCGGGGAAAACGGGAGATCACTGAAAAGGCCAGCTGACCAACGGCGTCGTCCGGCGCGATTACCACATGCAAAAATTCTAGTATATCTCACCCACCGGGAATCAAACCCGACTCTACTTGATGGAAGGCGAGTAGTCTAACCACTGCACTAACCATGGCCCCAACTATGTCTCGAGTTTAGGCACTATATTTTCGAACATCTGATACGTAACGATATACATGTGTGGAGGCTAATAGGCTTCAATGAAAAAAGAAAATAATAAGCCATCACGACGTGAATGAACTTCAGCATAGTGTAACAGATGAATGCATTTGATGATCCACAGCGTTTCGACGACGACAAAGGAGTTTGAAGTATTGACATTCGCCATTTAAAAAGTGAACCTCGATGTAAAGAAGTCTGACAAAATATTGAGCGCTGCCTTAAAAATGAGCCACTTGATACTCAATGGTTTAAAACGACATGCCTGTACTGGGGAACTCCTGGAGACATATCACGTCAGCAACGGGAATTCACATGTGCGCGATGGCTCAGCAATGATTCAAAATGGTATGAAATTACGCGCATTAGGAACACATGCATACATGGTTCGTGAACTTCATTTACTCGTCCTATCAGATGCATTTCGCAAATTCGTATCCAGGGAGCGTTCTTCTTGAACTGGCACTACGCACCACCACCACGCACGCATATTATTAAACAGGGATTGACGTCTCTTAGATAGGAAAGTCATTACAGACGACTCCGGTAGCTCAGACAGGAAAAGGAAAGGTAGTGGCATGGCCTCTAGTAAAAAAACATTATTTTGGAGTGACTTCGGAAAACCAAGGAGAACCAAAACAAGAACGGCCTGGCAGGGATTCAAACCCAGACCATCGGGAGTGTGAGACTAGTGTCTTAGCACTTCCCAACCTTGCTAGGCGATAGCCATAAATAATAACGCACTTTTAATTTATAGCCTTTAATAGTGTCAAAGTGGGAAAAAATTTACAATTTTATATTTGTACGAAATAGTGTTAGTTTTATAGACATTATTTTGGAGGACAATTTCCTCTTACAATAAAAGTTATCGTGGCCAGTTTTTCCATACCGGCATTTCAAGCTCAAAATTTACATACTTTTACTTCATACAAAACTGGAAAACCAATAAACATTCTGAAATGAAATAATTCAAATTATAGCTACGTATCCCTAAATACTGCTTGAAGTATATAAAAACCCATTACAAAAAAATTTTTGTACTAAAAATATCTGAAATTCGCAAATTTTTTGTTAATTTTAGCCATTTAGTTTAAATTAAAAATTATTTTACAATGGGTTGTTATATGCTTCAAGCCGTAGACCGTAACATGTTGTTTTCATGTAATTTTTTAAAATTCATTTCATTATGTTTACTGGTTCTCAAGTTTTGTTTGAAGTGAAAATATACAAATTTTTATTTTGAAATGCCGTTATAGGAAAATTGACTGACTTTTTTTTTTTTCGTAAGAGGAAAATGTTTTCTCAAGTAATGTCTACAAAACTAACCTTATTTTGTACTAATATAAAATAATGATATTTCCCTACTTGAACGCCCTTAAGGTTGCTTCCTGTTACAGATTCTTGCAACATGGGGTTAAATGACTTGGTGACAATTTGTTGACATACGCCATTTCAGTGCTATGTCGTCTCAGAAAACCAAGAGTAAACCAAGGACAAACAAAACTGGAAACAGAGCCTAACTGGTTGTAGTTATAGTCAACACATGCATAAATGATAATACAAATAATACCCAAGAGATATTGTATCAAACCACAATAAATTCAAATAAACGAAAATTGTTACATCTATTTTTTGTATTGTTGCAGTTGGTCATCTAATTGGGTGTATAACTTGGTTTTTTATTTTAGTTATTAATAGTGCTGTCTTAATTTTGACGTCCTCAGTTACTCAGTTATCTTTGTCTTTTCGTTTAGTAATTTGTTTTGAACTCCCTGCTCCCTCTAAAAAGGGCTGTTTACTGAGAGGACCGGATTATTGCTAGTCTACTGTACTTCTACCTTAAGGGGGCTGGAGCACCAAAGCAGTAAATTTTTAAAATTTTCGACTTAACTTTTTCCCTTCGCTAATTATAGAAAATCAAGGCTCGACAATCCGTACAGTACACTTTTGTACATCTTCTTATTTCATTATAGTCATAGACTGTCTTATTTTTTGGAGCAATGATGGCAAATAGGAAAAAATAGACATTTTTCCTATCTGCGAATCTGTGAATATGTGACAATGTAATACGTTGTACAATAGAATCATTTCCGGACTGTTGAGCCTTGATTTTCGATAATAAGTGGGAGGAAAAGTTATGTCGAAAATTGTGAAAACTCACTACTTTGGCGCACCAGCCCCCTTAAATGATGTACAGTATTTTTTTTTTTTTCGTAGACAACAGCCTCAGGCGCGGCGCTCTGTCGTATTCGAGCATGCGTGTGCCAGTGTTCTCCGTCGTCCTATCTATTGTCTGCCGTGGAAGAGCGAACTGTCACCGTCCTGTCTGCCCGCCTGTCTGTCCAATGTGACGATCGATAGCGCGAAACGTGAGTCGCTTGACAAGTGTTTTTCTTCCAGGATACCCATAAGAACTTTTTGCCTTAACTTTAAGGGGCTCGCTTAAATATCTGCTGAACCGGGTTGCACTCTCGCAAAATACATGTAAAACTTTAAAGGAAAGTATAAACCTATCGCCGGACGTATAGAATTTAGAAAACGCTGCTGATATACCGGCACCATGTAGGTATAGGGAGTGTTTCTTTACTAAATATATACGTTTATTTTTCCCTGATATACCGTCCACCGCGCGGTGGCCAAGTGAAAGGCACGGTGTGCATCAATTTTCAACGTTTTATTTTTATTTTAAAATTTGCACCACATTTTTTTCTTAATTGGGACATAAATTGTGACAACAATTTTTATTTATGAAATTTTTTATGTCTCATAGGTTTTGCGTAATGACCTGTAAACGTAAACATTTACATTTTACGATTTATGTACCCCACCGAAACCAACAAATATACCAAACTGGAAAAATTTACAGTGAATAACGATATTGTAGGTTACAAGGTCTTCTATGTAAAAACAAAAAAAAAAAAAAAAAAATTGTATTAAAAAATGTTGCTGAAATTTGAAATTAAAACTTAAAAAATTCTAGGATTTTTTTAATACAAAACGGTTTTATTTCTCGTATTTTATATTGTAGCCCATAGCATCGTTATTCTCTGTAAATATTTTTTTTTTTTTTTCAGTTTAATATGTCAGTTGGTTTTAGTGACGTACATAAGGCTGTAAAATGCACATTTTGACGTTTACAAGTCATTACGCAAAAAGAGTAAAATTTAGTCGCAATTAATGTCATAAATAAGAAAAACGTATCTGGTAGAAACGTAAAAATAAAAATATGACGATGAAAATTACTGTAGACCGTGACTTGAAGGCAGCCACCTGCCCAAGTCGCTGAGAAGTGTGCAGAGCTTCCACCGGTGATGTTTATTCGAAAACCGTTCCACGTAAGTGAGTGATGTCTGCTAATGAACAGGAATCTTAAGTACTTTGCACGTGTACAGGCCGACTTCAAGACCTCCAATGCTTTTTAAAGTATGTTTTCATGTTGCCGATAATGGGTACTTTCGCGGTCCTTTTAAGGCACGAAACATATAGGACGCAATATTTTGATAAGTATAGACGTGCACAACACACCTTCATCTGTACTATTACGTCATGATATTTTAGAGTCATCACTGAATGTCTCATAAAAGCCAGCTATCGGCGAGACTTCACGCCAGTTCAATTATTTGAGTCTATGTACCAGGGTGAGGACATGATGTGCGAGCTGTATCGACCACAAAACCTCCACACTTATAGACCTTGAACGCTTGAACGGGCAAATAATACCCACCAACACTCGTAAATAGACTTTATATCAACACATATTGTGTAGAGCAATCAATTCTCATTAAAACCATTCCCAAGAAAGAAACAAATTAAAATAACTATATCACATCTCCTTAAATACTTCTTAAATTTTGCCTTTCTAATGTACATGGGAATCTTGTTGTAGCCACCAACATCTGATACGAATGCTGCCCAATGATTAACATCACCCAACTGGAAAATATTACATAGCAGCATAATCTAACATCATATAACCATTGAAGTACAACTGACGACATTCGCTAATACGTAAAAATACACGTACTTTATCGCCTATAGTAATACGGCGAAAATTTTCGGCAAACATTACAACACATGCAAAGCATAGTGAGAATGTATTCAGAATCTAAGATTCTTGTAACCCTTACATTAAATGTTTTGTAACTAATAATATCAACGGGTCTATATCACAGCGCATATTTTACCATTTTCCAACTATCAAAATTTTCTATACGTTGTTTGGGACGAAGTAAGCCGTTTTGAAAGCTTAGCTATTTTTTTCCGTTTAGATAACGCTTAGTTTCTGGCCAATATTTAATACTGTGTTAAAAATCAAACAAATAACAACGAATGTGTGTAGTGACGGTGGGATCTAGGATGTAAAAGAGGGGGGGGAGGGAAATTCTGCCCCGGGCGCTGGCTTAGAGGGGTTGCTGGTAGTGCCGAATATTTTTTCTTGGGAATGAAATGTAAATGAGTGTAAAAAGATAAAATATCTACCAATATTGAGACAGACTGTATTTCTACTAAAATTTTACACTTTGATTTACGCGAGTGCAATCAACGTATCCAAGATACGTTTATTACTGTTGGGTTGATTGGACTGGTTGAAAAATGGGGTGGAAAAGGATAAAGGGGGGAGCAAATGACAATTCTTGCCCCGGGCGAAGGAAAGCCTAGATTCGTCCCTGTGTAGTAATTATCGTTCTAAAAAATTGAGGTACTTAGATTTATAGGGGTGAAAGTCAGTTAAAATATTTTTCTCGTAAACAATTCTTTGTAATCACACGTAAAATGCAGTACGTTCTTGCAATACTTGAATGGAATTCAGAAATTCAGTTAAGAGGGAACTATTTTTTACGGAATATTATTTTGAAATATATGTATAATATGAATAACAACAACACTACTAAATATTTGTCCCATAAACCACAATGAATCACAGCCCCTCGTATACAGAGTATTACAGAGCAACAGCACTCAAACTAGTGATCATATATACAAATGTTTCAAACAAAAAAGTTTCAGTGTTCGAGAAGGCCGTCCTACTGAGCCATCCTATTTTTTATCGATGGAGGCGCTTTAGTTACAAGTTTAACTCCACTTTGTTAAATGGAACCACGTATATTTTATTCGATGATATTAGTACCGATTTGACGGCGAATTCAGCGACATACAACACACGGTCATTTAGTCACGCACCCAAAAGGTATCAGTTGGTCACACATTACCTTCTAATGTGAATACATAGGATCGCGAAAATGAACGATTTTCAAGAATCATTTTATATGTTGATGATATTGGGGGAGTGCCGTAAAAATTAGAAAAACTCCCAGGATTTGTATGCGGCTTGTTATCCGGATAGGCAACAAAAATCGCACATTGCTTTTACGCGATTAGCTGGCTGTTTCTGTCGCTTCGGTAAAGTGAAACAAACACGAGTCCGACGTCGACCGATTGTGAATGAAAACAAAGCGGCTGCTATCGTATATTTTGCTGCACTAAATCCACATGCGAGCAGCAGGCAAATGGAAATAGAGAGTGGAATAAGTCAGCGATCTGGATTAAGAATCTTACATCAACACAAGTTCCATCCGTATCGTATGTCGTTACATCAGGATTTGTACGGCAATGATTTCTTAAATTGCAACAATTTGTGTAATTGGATTCGTAGACAAATGCGTACAGATGTCTCCTTTTTGGGTCACGTGCTCTTTTCCGGCGAATCTAACTTCACAAATACGGGAAATTGAATAGGCATAACATGCATCATTGGACAAATGAGAATCCTCGATGGATGATAACTGTACCATTTCAACATCCGTGATCCGTTAATTGTTGGTGAGGCATTGTCGGCGATCACGTCATTGGTCAATATTTTTTGAAGGCCGCTTGACTGGGCAAGATTACGCAAACTTTCTGCACAACGTACTGCCTCAACTACTGGAAGACGTGCCTCTGCATGTTCGCATGAACAAGTGGATGCAACTCAACGGTGCACTACCCCATTATGCTCTAAGTTCGAGACAAGAGATGAATGAGGTTTTTGGCGACCAGTGGATAGGACGAGGCAGCCCTGTAACTTGGCCACCTCGTTCACCAGATGTAACACCACCAGATTACTTTTTATGGGGTTTTGTCACAGAACGCGTAGTGGCGGTAGTTCCTATCACGTCTAATGACATGAAAGAAAGGATATCCCGAGCATGTACCGAATTGACACCACAAATGTTGGCTGACGTTCGACGGTCTTTTCATCAGCGAATTAACAAGTGCTTACAAGTCGAGGGTCATCACTTCGAGCATCTTCTATAGGTAGACACAAACCAAGGTTAGTGGATCCCTTGAGTGCGTGACTAAATGACCTTGTGTTGTAGGTTGCTGAATTCGTCATCAAATCGGCACTAATGTCATCGAAAAAAAAAACATGATTCCATTTAACAAAGTGGAGTTGACGTTGACGTAGCTTCGGTGCCTCCACTGATAAAAAATAGGATGGCTCAGTATGACGGCCTTCTCAAACACTGAAACTTTAGTCTGAAACATTTGTGGATATGATCACTAGTTTGAGTCCTATTGCTCTGTAATACTTTATGTGCCTCATCCTTATATATGTCTGAGGACTTAATTATTATTCTAAACAAGATGATCTTCAAAAGTGCTGGCTTTATCGTGAAACGCTTATAAGAGGAATATTTTATTAATGTAACCGGTCATTCTATATTATCGAACGTCACTCTTCTAACAGCTCTTCTCATATAAAAGCATAACAGCTACACAGCTGGTCTTCCGTTCCAATATATCTGGTAATGGGTTGGGTTTGGACAAAGTAACTATTTTTATTCAGTAGCATAGATTCCATTATACCCTGTAATAATAGTTCAAAGTATAATGAAAATAAAACTTGTGAATAATTCTCGTCTCGACAAACAGCGCACTGAGCATTGCTTGGGCAATATCGACGAGAATAAACTCTATATCCAAGTGTATAATTTTCTCATCTAGCTGGCAGATGCTTGAAAAAAAAAATAATCCACGTCAAAAGTTATTCACGGAACGTGCTCGTAGATTTTTATGAAATATTTAGCGTATTCAAAAAAGGGCATTATCTAGCAAACGTAGTCCTGAATATATCTCATCCATCTAGTAGTATGTCTGTTCGAGTACTGAAATCGCTCACGCGTTTGTGTGTTAAAGATAGATACAGAGAAGAAAATGAAAATTTAATGAGCGCTCACGCAGACGATGTGATATATGGAGCAGCAACGGAATGCGAATCCTGGGGAAACGGGAGCACCCTTATATAAAGTTATCCAGGAAACGTCATCGTGCGTCATACGTACTTTAAAACTCTTTCTTACAACAACGCAAATTTTGTTGTGGCAAAGAACATTTTAGTTCAAATATGTATCACCGTACAGCAGATTTGCAGCAAACAAAATTATCGTTTAAGATATACACTAATGGCAACAGAAAATTGTGTTACGGAAAAAGTAGTTTGAGTGAATTATTCATGATGAAGTTGTCGCTTATTTTTTTAAAGCAATATTTAATGTTGAAAAACAGTTTTTCGCAGAAAACTAAATTAATATAGAAAAATAAAACACCAAATATTTTTTTTTTTCATTGCTGGAAAATAAGGCTTCTTTACGGCAAGCCAAACTGTCACCAAGATATGTTTTATTTTTTGCTCAATGGAAAACTTGCTTACTGAGCAAGTTTGACTGATAAGATCGGGATCTGGCCCACCTTAGAATGGAAACGTGGATTGTCGTGGGCATGCAAATCCGTACATCAACAGAAATGTTTGATGATAAAAACTAATACGCAAGAATAAATTGTTCTTATTGCGTATCGTAATTTTAATTTGCTTTATCAGACACGGTTTATAAAGTAAACGCTACATTTTTGACCTCATGTTAAATGTTTTGTGTGCACACATCAGACTACAAGCGACAATACCTTGGGTTCTAGACTATCTCTTACTGACTGAAATTTAAAACTGCGAAATAAAAATCCAAGTCGTTCAGCTCGTATACCTTGTGAACCTTAAATTGAAAATGTAAAATAGAATGAATTTAGAATCATGCAAATAATTATCATTCTATTCCAAAGTGCTCATTGATATAAACGAACTCAATACGTTTGGGTTAAAAATTAATACTTTCTTGGTTAATAATCGGATCGTAAATTACTATGAGTTAGTGTGTTTTCTATTTGCGCAATATTTCAGACTTATTTTTACTAGTGATTGGTAGGGCCCGGTAGTTTTCGCGAATAGATTTTCGCAGCATTTCAGTGCCTTACGTACGCACCTGCATCTTTGCTTTGTGGTCAATGATTGGATGCCGTTAACATACACAGTCTGGAGGTTAAAACCGCAAATCACAGACATGCTGTGGCACAGTTATCCATGTACTGATTGGCACAGTCAAATTAATAATAACTCTGCACAAAAACACTCTGCCAATAATCATGAAGTTGAGCTGCAGGTGTACACGTAAGACACTGAAACAAAGTGGGCCAAAAATCTTTTCGCGAAAACTACCGGGTCCTAGTGATTGGTTATGTAATTAGGGTACATAAGAATCACTTCCAGTATGAGTGTAATATTTCCTAAATCAATTTTTAAAAGTAATTTTGAAGTCCGAATTTGTAATGTTTCTCTTTTAAATACGGTGCGTTGAAGCACACCTATTTTTTCCCGCCATAACTTATCGTAGCTTAATCTTTGAAGAAACTCTTCCGGGCGATTGTCTGAAAATTGTGAGTCGTTTGGATGGCCAGCCTTGAGAACTTGATAATAGACGGAATATTTTTGCAATCACCAGCAGTTGCAGTTTAGGGAAAGGCAACAGATTCGTCGTCGCGAAAAGAGTTCTTCAGGCACGAATGGTTGTAGTCGGATTATTCTGCTCGAAAATCATTGCAGCACAGGAATTTGAGACCTCTCTCTTGTTATTGTATATACAATGCCGTTTCTTTTTAAGTTGTTGGTAGTACACACTATAGGTAACACGACTGTACGTTATAAACATGTGAGACATTCCAGATCGACGTATGAATGTGCATTTGTAGATGGGGGAAATAAGCAAGTATGCATATTTTTATTCGAGAACATTTTTAAGTAAGTAGTAGATGATCCCCAGAGGAAAACAAAGGTTGAAAATATTGGTAAAAACTGACTTTGGAACTCAACGACAAATATTTTCAGGGTATCGTCAAATGTGGATACTTGGACTGTAGGCGTAACCTTAACTGGTTTAAGATATTTATTTTGTTACCATTGAATGAAGAAATAAATACGTATAGTTAAGTACTTAAACACTTGAATTTGATCCACGTAAATAAATTTTGCAATTTCTTCACCAAATGGCACCAAATTAAATGTTTTAAGTAGGTCAATGTTACCCCTGCATGTCAAAGTATCCACATTTGACGGTACGTTCTGCAGTTATAAGTGAACAGTGTTGTTCCTTTTTCTCAACCTTTCTCTTCACCCCTGTGCCGACTTTCCAAATAGTAAATTTTGCACACATGCCGTTAATCAGTCTCCTCACAGACGCAATTTGATCACACTATGCTACTTAGGAATTATTCGGAAATTACATACATGGACGCATAGGCGAGTTATTAAAGAAGCTTTGCATTTTACTTATACATTGCAGCGTCGTTGAACCTTTTCAGGAAACACTAAATGACATATTAAAGTTACGAAAACTAACATTAATAACACTCGATGTGTATGGAGTCACAGACTGAAGAAAAGTGAATTTCTCACATTATCTGCGAGTGAAAACGTCCATTATAGATCACGAGCTTTTTTTACGGTGCAAATAAAGAAATGCGATGCAACACGCTACGCCTAGACATGCAAGTGTAAGAGCACTTTTACTGTACAAGTGCATACAGTGGTAGAGCACTTGTTCCAGGTCGCCCTGAAAGCGCTGCTCCACACTCTTCCACTGGAAAGCAATGCTCCTGGCCACGGGCCCAGTGGCATCAATACTTGAGCAGTGGCGAGGCGCTGTAGAGAGCTAGTCTGTAATTGATGAGCTCCTGACAGACTGGCGGTGGTGGGCTGCGGAAGGGAAGTGGTAAGAGAGGTTTGGAGTGATTGCAGCTAGAAGCTGCTGTCCGTACACCTGGTGATCCTCGGTGCCGTGAAAACTGCAACACCTGCTCTTCTCTGGTCGAGGACACTTTCTAAAACAGTTAAGGTGACAAGGAGTGGAGTCCAGAGATATGGTCAGCTCTTAAGGGCGCCACCTACCTGCGCGTTAGAGGCTTGGAAATGACGGAGTCATGAGGGCGACCCTGAAACGCGCATCAAATGCCGCATCTCTTCAACAAGCCAAGCTCTGAAATAGCGTGCAAGGTTCCCGCAGAACCGTTTTTACTAAGGGGAATTAAGCTGTGACCATATAATGTTATTAGTGGAAAGTCCGTAGCGAAGTACAGTGCACATCGCAATCTGAGTTTCACATACATCCACTTAGTACATTTTGAAGTACGGAAGTCTGAAAAGGCCGTTTTTAGCCATGCTGGAGGGCTTAGAAACAGTGTTTTTGATGCGCATAGTGTCTTTGCAATGAGGTTCCGACCTTGTTTGAAGTGTGTTTTCTTTTCGTATATTGGAGCAATGGGCACACGTGGAATTGTTTTGTAAAATAAACCTGTTTACAAACACACTGCAAAGCATTTGAAGCATGAGGTAGACGGCCGCCTTAAGGTGGTCGTCTACCTGGAGGATCTGGAGTGAGCAAGCATGGGGATTTGTGTGTTGAGTTATATCAGGTGCCTCAGTCACACTTGCCGATATCGCTTTCTGACAGAAACAATTATTTGCATTAACATGTATAAAATACTTACACAGGAATTATGATTTGGGGATAAGAATTAGGAATAGGTGTTTTCTGAGAACATCCTTATTTGTCTGTAGTTTTCAGGATATTCAAGAAAGAGATTAAAAATTCTGTAGCAACATGGGCTGCGCAGATTTGAACAAAAAGTTGGTCTATGCCACGGTCGTATAAGTACAGGTCTGGACACACACCTATCTAAAAATGTATTTTGCTTGACCCCTTTGTTCGGCTGCAATTCACCAAGTTACCGAGGGTGTTGTGCGTCTTTGGCGCTGCAATCTGGGCGGTCAGGCTCAAACTCCGCTCACTTTTTCCCAGTGTTTGCATTATAAAGTAAATAGTGATTGCTGAGCGAAGGAAGAATTTCATGAATTGATAAAAAATACGTTTTCATAAATTGTTTATCTTCATAATTGTAAACAATGGAAAAAAATGGGAGGGAAGTGGGCTGAGTTTGGGCCCGACCACCCTGATTGCAGCGCCAAAGACGCACAACATTCTCGGTAACTTGGTGAACTGCAGCCAAACAACAAGGGGGTCAAGTTTCCAGGCGAGTGTCCAGATCTGTTCTTCTACGGCTCATTACGAGAGTAGTAGTATGTATTCTTAGACGTCCATTTAGGAAGTAACTTGAAATTTAAAGTAAACATAATATAATACGTGCTAATTTAATTTAACTACACGTTTGTCAATGATAATGTAGCAACATACATATGTTGAAAACATTAAGTGTTGGAAATGTATGTATTCAGGTCGGCATAACCACGGATTTCGCTCAAACTACTGATGTTAAAGAGAGACAGGAAATGTTGCGAATCACCAACCCCGTTCAAAGCTGGGAGCTTTCAGGAAGGGGAAGGGAACAGACGGTCCATAGTCGCCGCATGCAGCAGGAACGATTCAAACGGTATCGTGTGTGAAAGGCTGTGATGTAATATGTGATACGGTTGTGTGTGGGATGATGCGATGGCCGAATGAGATATAGTGTAAATGTTACGTTCGCAAAGCAGACACTAGGTAACTCTATGTGAGCGCGATTAGGTACACGAGACAACGCCGTTTCTCAGTCGAACGACTCCTATCCATAAAGTTCGCTTTGTCCGATCGTATCCTTTCACCGTGGGAAATGAGTTTAAATTGTCGTAGCTTGAAAGTCATTCTATAGTATATCTTCACTTGGTAAAGTACCAAAGAATTCTTGATTTCCAGCTAATAACACAACGTAGAAGAGAAAGTTTAATTCAGACAACATTGAACACAAAAATGTATTACTAGTTGTACACAGAAGCAAGCAAGTGAAGATCGCCAAAGACAAATTGCCGTTAACCTTGCACTTTTCTAATAGTCTTTCAGCAATACTATGTGTACATAAATTGTAATTAAAATAATCTTAAACTGCTCAAAATTGTAACAGTGGTAATCAACACACAACTTGCAACACTACAGTTATATAATGTTGGGCTGTGTGAAGTATGCCTGCTATGTTTCGTGTGTCATCGCTGGCCTATAGACCTTGATCGCAGGCACCTCTGATCCGTAGCAAAAAATTCCTTGTTACACAGAATTTTTGTTCACCAGTTTGCTAATGTGTGTAAGGTATTTAGCGGTATTTAGTTCAGGTGATTGTGCATACAGGCTGCGCTTTAAAGGCTCCAATGTGACGGATCTAAAAGGGCGACCTTGAAGCGCGCATTTATCTCCCCATCGCCACAAGCAAGTGCTGAAATTGCGTGCTTGATTCCCGTCGATCCATTTTTACTATGGGACTGCTGTCGCAAAATTTGTAGCAAAGTTCATTTTACGTTTCTATCTGAGTTTCGCATACAACCGTTTAGTACGTTTTGAAATACCGCAGTTTGTAATGGGCGGTTTTTAAACTATGTTGGAAGGCTTCGAAAAAGTTTTTTATTGTGCATGGTGTCTTAAACAAAGACATCCCGTCCTTGTGTGAAGTATGTTCCTTTCCGTTCATTGGCACAATGGACACATGTGGAATATTTCCGTAAAAAAAGGTATTTACGAATACAATGCAACACATTGGTAGGCGGTGGCCTCAAGACCATGATCCATCATTTCTACTGTTTTTACGATACTAATTTTTTTAATCCTTTAGTTAAAATAGAGTTTAATATTTAAACTAGTTTTTTCAAGACAAAATACAAAGTGTAAATCATACCTAACTATGCAATTAAATAAATTCTCACTACCGTAAACCGGCGATATTTTGACCTTGTGTTGTAACTTTGTTCACTTAACATTTTGAATTTTATGTCGTTTAGTGACGAAAGTTTGAATCATTAACTATAAAGATTAAAGGCATTTCTTAAAATACTTAGGACAGATTATCTGTTTATTTACCAGAATATCCCAAAAATAATATTTTGAGTTGTCAAAGTAACCCCAAAAATAGTCAAAGTAACCCCGATTTACGGTTATAAACTAATAAACCAAACCTATATAATTGTTTTGCTTAGAAAAAATAGACTACGTAGTAAAATTAATTTTTTATATAACTGTGCAACAGTTTTTGATATTTGCTCTTGTTAAAAAAAAAAAATAGTGAAAACCATATAAATTATGGATAATGGCTTTAATGAAATTGCGTAAATCAATCCGTAACATGTAAAATGTTTCTTCTTACTTCTGTGTCATCGCATTTGCATTTCTATGAACAAAAGCTTAAATCAAGTCAATCTTAAGCCATATGTCGCACAATGACTGAGAATGTCGACTGAAATGGTATGAACATGAGTGGTATGCTGATTTTCTCAAACCTTGATAGAAGTGAGCTGATTGGCTGTCGCGGCTTTTCTTGATAGTTGCCTGTTCACTGGACACCAATGCGCCAAGTGAGGTGTCGCAACATACTGCGTCAGAGACCACGCACGTATTGTAAGCGACAATCACATATAATCACTTATAAACAATGATAACTGCTTTAGTTTTTTTTGTGTAGAAGTAACTAAATATGTAGTTGACGTACATTGAAAAATTAAGCTAACCAAACGATCTTATTTAAATATAGGAGCAAATAAATATGAAGTTGACGTAACAGAATGCAAGTATGGCGAAAAAACTGCAAATCGTAGCAAAAATGCTTTTGTTGCCCTGCGAAATATACAATTTTGTTCAGCATGTACTTTCGCCTGACAACAGCATTTTCAGCTGGTGCCAACGTAACATTTTTTTTTTTTTGGAAATATGCAAACGTATATTTGGCCAATTTTCTAAAATTTCATGTTTGCATACGCTTTGGTTTGAAGTTCAACTAGAGAGGAATATTTCGATTTTTGTGATTATAGCATATTAGCAAGATACTTAATGGCGGTGAAACAATCAGAGTAAAACAATTTTCAAAATTGTAAATAAATTAAAATAATACTTGATATATTTCAAACACGTGGCTAAACATACATTTGTAAACTGCCGTACTTATAAACGTTCAGCCTGTCTGTGACTGATTGATACAGCCTTCAGACACAGGAGACGAGGGATCAACTCTTGGCAATACATCAACTATTTTTGAATGGTCCAAAACGAAAATAATGGGAAATCCAAGTCAATATTTAGTTCTACCATTTAAATAACGCCGTATCAGGCAAAAAAAAAAACATACGAGCCGTGGTTAGCGCAGTGGCTAGGTCACTCGACTCCAACCATCCGGGCTCGATTCCCGGCGAGGTCGGTTCCCGGATTTTCGCCTGTGGGAATCTTGTCAAACGATGCCACTTTTCTTGGGGAATTCCAGTTTCCCCCACTCTTCATTATAGCGCTACTCCATACGCCCATCATGTCACCCCTCACCAACGCTAAATACCTAGATGTTAAGTGTTGACCAAATTATCTTCACGAATGAATTTATTTGGTGTAGGTGATAGGTTGGTGGCCACGTGACCAACGCAGGGAAAATGGATGGACGCGACGAGTTGTTGTAATTTCGCTTTTACAACGTTGTCATTACGACATGGTAAAAATTGTTCCGCAGTTTGCAGCAACGTTCAGAAAATTTTAATATGTTTAAATTAGTGCCACGATTTTATGGCGAAAATATTTTTGCAACGTTTGGTTTCAATGCATTATGCGCACATCTTCAGCTAGGCTACATCGTCTGTGATTAGAGGATTTTACTCTCACTTGCCTTGGCAAATGCGGGCGTAAGGGGTCACTATAATCTTATACTGATTGGTGCAGCCAATTGAGAAACGTGTCTGAACAAAGACACGCTGCCGATAATCATGAAGCACAGCTGCCGGTGTGTACGTGAGACAATGAATCAAAAGGGGAAAAAATATTTTCGCGACAAAATCGTGGCCCTAGTTATAATACTGAAAGATCCCTCTCCTTCCCCCGTCGGCAAGGCCCGATCAATATTGCGCCTCCCTGTTGCTTGGCCCACGTAACAACAGAAATGGTACACATCAAGCCTAGCCCTTATTACCACAAGACATGGAGGGTTCAATTTTACAAATGGTTTTAGTATCCTATGTGTGTGTTACGAGCTTCGGTGGTAAATAAACGTATAGTGTACACAGTTAATCACGTTTAATTGCGAAGCAGTTTGCGGCTACAATATGCGTACATAATCCACACCTTAATAACTTTATCAGTATCAAATTTAAAGCCGCTAAAGGTACGCTAACTGAGTAGAGCGGTTCCGCCACTATGTCACTGAAAATTACGTGCCCAATGCATTGGCACCGTGAACTCTGTCGTCACCGTACCTGCATTTCCGGGGAACGATTTCCCGCTGGCTACTGCTGCACGTCCAGGACTCGAACCCCGTCCCCAAGTAGTGGGTCCGTCTCCTTGGCACAGCCACTCGTCCCGGACTCGCACCCGGTACCCACGTAGTGGATTCTGCTGGCGTCCACGTCTCGCTAGCTGCGTCCTCCTCGTCTAAGACCCGAACCTGGGCCCCAAGTATCGAATACCGCTGACGTCCACGTCTCCCGATCTGCGTCCTCCTCGTCCTTAATCAGCCTCGTATACTACGAGCAGTAGAAATGGGTCTGCCACCACTCCATTCATCAATGTAGTATTGCAGTCAGCCGGCACGCACATGTAGGCAAAATCATTCAACATTCCCACGCAGTAGTAACGTAGTACGGTTTCCCTTATATACTAGCTTCTTCCAATACTCGTAATCTTTACTGCGTTCTCCATCAACACGACTCTTACATGACCCATGGTCAACTACCACGAGTCGTGTTGCCTGAACATGCCATTTTAACTGCCCGGCTCCGACTAGCAACCACGACCCACGACCTACGTACTCTGAACTCCGCCGCGCTCGGGCTCGCTCTGGACAGTCCGCGCCCCTAGCGGCTCTCTGCCTATTTAAAACTCAAGGAAGTTCGTTGCCACAGATAGCAACACTTCACCTTACAATATTTACACAACCTTGATGAGTATACAAACATTGCGTTCAAAAAACCTATATTATAACACATTCATATAATAGTAGATATCCTCAGCGTATATTTACACGTCTCGTCCACAATGACGTCACTTAATCCTCATTCCAGAGACGGTCACGTCTTAATACATATCCCATACTTAGCTAGAAGCCTAATGCTTTCACTACGAACTGCAGGAAGGCTCTGGTACTTACACAATCGATTCTCCAGTCTATCAAACTTATCCGCTTCGTTGTATTTTCACCCACAAAAACGTGGAATACCAACGGCGAGGGAAAATCAAGCGAAAGCAGGACAGCAGTCAGAAAAGTGTCACTGAAAATTTATTTAAAAATAATTATTCAAATCGGTTATTAGTTTGTATCTTGATTTATCACGGGAAAACTAACTATTTGCTGATTGTCAACGTACGATCAGCGTATCAAAATATTACTGTGTTTCGCTTGTCTGTGGTACTGTTACCGTGTTTGACTGAGCCGATAAGAATCTCGCTACTGATAACGTTTGATGCCTGTTATAGGTCGGCAGTAAGCTACGTTGTGTTATATGTTTATTACCTAGTCATACAAGTTGCAAGAAACTGCCGCGTTTTCAATGGATTGTTGGCGCATAAAGTTTTTCATGTTATACCTTCATCTCTCGTTATTAAGGCATACCCTGGTGGATAACGTTAATCCGAGCAAAGGGGAAATCACGTGGACTATCCACCGAAACACTCCTTTAACGAATCAAGTATGCTCTTGTCTCATTCAAATGTATATACCGAAATATCCAGTGGCGGCTCGTGGGTTGTTGCCGGGTAGGGCTGCAGTTGTCAAGAGCTGTACAGGGTTGTGCGCTGGTTGACTCTACAACCACTGACACGCTGACGTGCAAGTGCACCTTACTACTGAGTGGTCACGAAACATCTAGTAGCCGGCAACTATCTCATGGTCGTCGGTCTACGGCGCGTTCATCAAGAGTGTACACTTCCGACTATCTGCAGCCCCACCTGGCAACAACCCACGAGCCGCCACTGGAAATGTCTATTATCATATTTTCAGCTGGAAATAATGTGAAAATAAAATATAGGCATATGTGGTATGGGTAGGACATTAATGCAGTTTTTAAGAAAATTATGCAAACGTAACTCCTTAAAATGTACCAACTTGCCTGCCATGAGCTTAAGGAGTGGTTACAAATTTTCAATTGACCAATAATACTTTATCCACATACAGGATGAGCCGAGTTTGATTCCCAGTTCAGCCGTCCTGATTTCGGTTTTCCATGGTTTTCCTCTAAATCGCTTCTGTCGAATATTCTAATAAGGTTCCTACTTATGAACCATGGCTAGAGACAAAAAATTATGCGGTTTCACTGACCCGTAGGCTAGCCTCCAAGAGTATCTCTTTACAGAAGCAGACAAAAGGTGTTCATTGGTAGTTTTCTGATACAGCGTCACCACATGGGAGGGCCCACATTTAATTCTTCTTTATTATTGGTTAAGCGCCAACTAGGAGGTATCAAATATGTCTAGAGCCAATAGCTAGGGACCTGCGAAATTCGTATTATTTTTGGTGACCATCTAGACTGCCCTGCCTTACACAAACTAAAGCACAATTGGTAGGGCCCGGAATTTTTCGCGAAAAGATTTCTGCAGCACATTTGTTTCAGTGTCTTACGTGAACACCTGCATCTCTGCTATGTGGTCAGTGACTGGATGCCGTAATACCCAGAGTCTGGAGGTTAAACCCACAAAACACAGACGTGATGTGTGGCAGTTGTCCGTGTACTGATTGGCACAGTCAAATGAATAACAACTCTGCACAAAAACACTATATGTCAATAGCGATGAAGTTGAGCTGCAGGTGGGTACGTAAGGCACTGAAACATAGTGGGGCAGAAATATTTTCGCGAAAACTACCGGGCTCTAACAATTGGTGATCACATTAGCCGCGAGAACCTACGTGACGTCATTTACTTCTGAAACCGATTTACGGGAGATTGGTCATTCAACCATGGAACTTATAATAACCATTATACAAAAGAGTTTCCCGCAGCAAGACACGACTTTGTCGGCCAAAGACTGACGCCGAACGAGATTACAGCCTTTTGGGGTCTAGTCTGATGACAGAAAATAACGCGAATATTGCATATCTTTGCTAATAGCGAAAGTGATACGAACCTACAGTTATTCGAATCCTAGTTTGTAACCAAAAGAAAACGCGAATTATTCAGGTCCCTAGCTGTGGAATAGTACTTACTTTGTTCTTGCCTGAGTAAACATTTTCTCGTAGCAGATTAATATAAAACGTAGAGTACGGCAGATGACGAGGAAGCACTTAAAAGCCAGCCGACACTGTAAATTCCGACATTAAGGGCGCGATTCGCCTCAGATTTCAACGTCTTTATTTATTTTTATATTTGTACCAGATATATTTTTTCTTATTTTAGATATAAATTGTGATTAAATCTTCCTTTTAGGAAACTTTTGTACTTCTCATAATTTTTGCGTAATGAGTCATAAACGTCAAAATTTGCACTTTACGGTTTTAAGTACGCCACTAAAACCAACTGACATACCAAACCAAAAAAAAAAAAAAAATTCACAGTGTGTAACAATGTTGTAGGCTATTATTTGAAATATATAACAAAAAATAAAATATTTTCTATTTAATAAAAAATGCTGAAATTTTGAAACGAAAATAAAAAAATATCAACAATTTTTCAAAAACACAAAAATTATTATTTTTTGTTTTTATATATGTCCAATCATAGCCTACAACGTTGTTATATAGTGTGATTTTTTTCTGTTTGGTATGTCTGTTGGTTTTAGTGGCATACTTAAAACCGTAAAGTCCGAATTTTGACGTTTACGACTCATTACGCAAAAACTATGAGAGATACAAAAATTTCCGAAGAGGAAGATTTAATCACAATTTATGTATAAAATAAGAAAAACATATTTGGTACAATTATAAAAATAAAAAAAAGACGTTGAAAACTGAGGTGAGCCGCGCCACATTGTTCATTAGTAGAAGAAACGTAATGTTAGAGTAGAATTATTAGTGGGACTGCGTTCTGTGAAAAGCGATTTCATCGTTTAGGGACATCTTGAAAGAACAAGGAAAGAAGATTACAGAACTCCACTTGTAGTAGATTATATATAAGGGCTACAATATGGGCGCTGATGCTGCTTTGCTCGTATCTGTGACATATCACGCGAACAAGACATTTGACCCTGTTCCTTCATGGCTAATGTCCGAGAAGCTTTCCTTTCGTGGTTTCGGTGATATTGGTTGTTTTGGCAAAGGTCAAAATGACCCACATTTCTCGCTGGCTGCAACCTGTTTTAGTACAGTAGCCAATTCGTTGTGGACATACTGTTCAACAACATGGCCTGATACAGTTTGTCTTTATTAATTCGAAATGAGGAAGCCGCGAAGGTGTACTAATCAGACCAGCTGCAAGAGATCCGGGTTAAATCCCCGCTAAGGTAGCTCTGGATTTGCGCATGCTGGGAACGAGGCGGATGACGTCAATGGTTAACGGGGTTTCTCGAGGTGTTCCTACTTTCCCACTTACTTGCGTTCTTTCGCTGTTCCATGCTCACCTTATATAACAGTCAATAATTCTTATGAACACTCCTACTAAATTGGCAGGGTAACTATGAGAAAACCCATGAAATTAAATACTGGTAGCTCAAACGTACATAAAAAGAGCTGAAGATCATTAGTCATAATTCCAAAATACAAAACTGGAGAGTCAAGTACCAAACTGACACGCTGCACTGTATCTTGGAACCTGTATTTCGGAGATGACTGTGAACTTGTTTTTAGTGGATTATTCCTTTCCGAAACCAAAGGTGAGTTCACTCAAAAAATCTTTTATTGAAAAAAATCAGTTTTTGTTTGGAACAACAAAATAAATTGTTTGTACAGCGCCAAATATATATTTTGGTTGTCGAACCAAATTATTTTGCTATTCTTATTTTGTTGCTGTAAAATGTAATATTTTTAGCACAACTATTTCTTTGGCCGTTCATCAAGTTTAATTCTCAATAATTTAAATAAAATTGAAATTGTGATGTCAAAGCTGGTTTTTATACACTATGTTCACAAAAATCACTGACAAACTCCGGCAGGTGATTTGTTATGGAAAATAAAGCAGGAAATATATAACACACTTTGTACGTAACAGTAATATTAAGGGAGTAATTCACCTCTGAATATCTAATTTCAAAGCTTTAATTTACCCGCCCAAACCGAACACTGATCGGCTTTTAAACGGACATAACTCAGGACATTACTTCATGACAATATTGTCAACAAACGAACAGTAAACGCCAGTTGATACCTTCAGTCCTTACGAAAATGAAAGTGGTGGCCAGCCTTAAATTGCTGGTAACTTTTTAACATCAGGATAATCTGACATTTAAAAGTGAATTATTAGGTAATGTGGCCTTAGAAATAAAAAAAGACATCTTGTAGCGACTGTATAAGACGTAATAGCTTTAGTGCAAAACGCACGTGAAGTTTTGGCGTGGTGATACAGAGCCTAGCGCGTAGGTAACACTGCATACATGAGTGTTCGTTTTATCCCGCCACACCGCACAGGATGGACGTTCAAACGCTCATGTAATGCAGTGTTGCCTACGCGCTAGGCTGTGTATCTCCACGCCCATTCTTCACGTACTTTTTGCACGAAAACTATGCGTCCTAGACAGTCGCTACGCGAGGACTCTTTTTATTACTACGGTCACATTACTTAATAATTCATTTTTAATGTCAGATTATCCTGACGTTAAAAAGTTGTCAGCAATTTAAGGGCGGCCACCACTTTTATTTTCGTAAGGGTTGAATGCATCAACTGGCGCTTGCTGCTGGTTTGTCGGCCATATTGTCATAAAGTAATGTCCTGAGTTTTTTCAGTTTAAGTTGATCAGTGTTCTGTTTGTGAGGAAATTACAGTTTTATAATTTGATTTTCAGAGGCGAATTTCTCCCGTAATATTACTGTTTCGTACAAAGTGTATTATATATCCTGCTTTATTTTTCTGAACGACCTGTATGACGTCATTAAATAAATTTAACGTTATTGTTTTTCGTATATTAAAAAAAAACTGGAAAATTACTCTTCAGATGTGAGTTTAAATTAAGGAGCTCACAAAATATGTTAAGTTCAACGAACAAAATGTGAGAGTGCATTTTTCCCAACATAATACTGCATTCGCGTCCACCGCATATTTTACTGTCAGGCGTAAGTTGGTCTAAAAAAAAAGACTTGCGACAATTCGTATTTTGTTTTAAGTAACAAAATAATTTCTTAGCTCAAGTATATACTACTTACCTTGCACTTTACAAACCTATATGTTTTTATTCACTGTAAGAGTTGGAATGTTATTATGTGGTTTGGCACGGTTATTTCATATCTAATGTCTAATTTACATACGTGTTTTGTAATTGTACAGGAACATGTTAACACCTAGTTATGGGAACTTAAAAAACATTTGTATAATACGATTTCGTGTTTGTGGTTTTTTTTTTTTCGAACAGAACATAACCCGCCGTTTTCTAGAACCACCACCCGTGAAATATTTTCATTTAAGAAAGACCCTTGCGCATAATTTTCACGGTAAAGTGATCACTCCGTCTGCCCTCAAAATATGTGCAGAGCTTCAGTCATGTATTTGTCATTCGACAGTTGAGTAATTTTTTATTTCATCTTTTGATAATTGCACCTAGTTGGAATTATTCTAATTTTGTTTGTATAGTTCATGCCATCAATTTTTAAGCTGGAAAAATTCTGCTACAGAATATTTTGAATACTGAAGTGACACACAGTGTTATTTTCAGTTTATTATCTAGTTACATTACGATATAGTTACCTGTTGAAAGAGGGCGAGCTGTAGACGGGAAGTTTGCTCGCCAGTTTAGTGCCGATATGTACCCGATGCGCGTGCCTAGATCGCACTTATCATGTACATGCAATATGCCTCCAGCCAAACAGCACTCTTGTAAGAGTAGACATGAAGACAAAAAATACATTTTATATGGTTCTGTGAACTATAAAATCTATACATTTTCTTTCTAAGTGAAATGGCACAGTGCAAACAAACAAATGGCGAAGCAATAATAACAAACGTGATCTAGGGCATCTCTCCTGTTTCAAATGGCTTTGCAACGATTATTTTTTCAAGCTTAAACGAAAGCATATGTCACAAATATGTTTGGTAGTTTTGTTTAAAACTATTTTTGTCGAGATAGCTAATTTTCCAGTACAAGAAATAAGACTTAATTACTGTCTTAGCCAACTGTGTCAAAACAATTTTAAACAAAACTGACAAACAGAATATTGATATCTGCTCTCGTTTAGGCAAAGTAATAACAACAATAATAATATTATTGCAATTGTCGCGAAAACAACCTTCACCGTTAGCTGCCCATGATTCTATACAAAAAAACTTTTGCCGGGAGTTATAACTTCCTGAGGATTAAAAGTGACGCTTTAAACGGTCCGGGTAACGCAGTAATACAAGTTTGACAACAATCTAAAAATTATTCTGTGCGTACGATGAAATAGTGTATGGAAGTAGGGAGGGGTTACTAGTAGACAGAATACGCTCATAGATAAGCCGCACGAACGATTGTATGCGAGGCGGCCATAAATAATAAACTGTCTTCACCGCGTACCGCCCACTCGGCGCCCGAAAACACAGGGAGACCACGTTACAGGCCCGCACGCCCTCGGAAATCTTTCCACCCCTTCCTACCCTTTTTCTCCAGGCCCACGCCGTGCCTAATGAGATGCCGCACGCCAGGCAACAAAGCGCCCCGGACGGAGACTTGTAATTAAGATGTAGGACATGCGACAGCTGCGGTTAGGGTCCCACATCACGATCGCAGCCGACACGCGCACGAATCAGCCAGCGAGGGTGCCGTGGTGCCTTAGAGGGTGTGTGTATGGTGGGAGGGGAGGGAGGGGAACGTACCCTCCGCGCACAGCAAACAACGCGTGCACTGCACGTTAAGATCCTCGCTGTGCTCAGGTCCGCCGTTAGAATGCAGCACCTTCAGAGATTTACCACCAAAGCTGAGACCAGCACCGTCTTACCGTACTAAGTTAATTCTATCTAAAATTGGTTTTCAATGTTACACTTTTGTCGTGTGTTATCTGTGCTCCCGAATATTAAGAGGGAAGTTCACAGAAAAATTTCATTGTTTTAATAATTTTTTTTGTGTGTGTACGATATATAGTTTGTTGTGTAGACATACACTGTAACGAACATATTTAGCTTTCGTAGTTTTCTTGTAATGGCATGTCAAAGTCCAATTGTTAGTAATACTGTTTCGTACTAGAAAAGAAATCCAACATGCTATCATAATTAATTAATTCACACTGAAGAACAGTATTACGTGCTACGCCTACATATGTATACCTACAGCGTTTAATATTTATTGTATTTTAAAACATTTCAGAAATCTGACAATTTGTTATTTTTAATACAGTATTTTTATATACAAAATTAATCAAGGCGGATTTATATATATATATATATATATATATATATATATATGTGTGTGTGTGTGTGTGTGTGTGTGTGTGTTAGTGTGTGTGTATGTGTGTGTGCCATTATACAAAACTTTAAAAGAAAAAAATCACTACAGTTAAAACCGTTACAGTTTATGTCCACATAACGAACCATATATCGTACAAATAGGAAAATTTTAAAAAACAATTACATTTTGCACTTAATTCTCCCCTAAGGGTCTCCCTACTTGCGCTTAAAATGCGTTGCAGCGAGTTACGGCTATTCTTTTTTCGACGAAACTATTTAACGCATATGATATTTGTATATCTACAGAAAGAACACGCACTTCAAACTGTGTTGCTAGAGTTTAAAAAATTCGGCACGTTTATTAAAAACATTATTTTCGGCCCCTCATAATGGCCAAAAAATGGGTTTGCCAGACTGCCGTAACTGGAAAAATAACAGTCGGATTCGAAAAAACACAACTATTGAAACAAGCGTAAGACTTTGTACTACTCTGTCCACAAATAAAATTAATGTAGTCACCGCTTAAAGTCCCATAGGAAAAAAGTACAAGAGTAAAGCACTGCGCACCAGCTTAATGGCTTGCGCGTAGAGGCGATAATGTATTGCATACGTCGGTCAACGACAACCTTACCGCTCCTGCCTCACACACACAAACACATTCTATCAAGGGAGGCCCCTTAAGACACATCTAAAGGAGTGTTTACCTTTTTTTAGTTATCGCTATTAGTCATTAAATTGGAAATTAATTGTAAATATTCTGTCCTTTACAATTTCAGGAATACACACTAAGTCAAATATTTAATGCCTAAAAAATCACTCTCTTATAACAGGTTCTCATTTTTAATTGCGAATATTACAATAGAAGAATTTACAGAAGTTGACTCAGAAACGAACACCCTGGTGTCAAGAAACAACTCTTACACTGTACGGTTATTAATTTAAGGGAGTACAATACACATACTTATTTCAACATTTATAATTTTCTAACACGATTTAAAAACTTGTACAACATGTTTTTTCTTTTGAAAGTATTAGTTACTAACCGTGATGAAAATTGCTTAGATGCCATGTTTTTTAATCACTATGGAGTAGATTCAAGTCTCACGTAGGTATTACACCCTCCATACGTCTTGTGGATTCGCCTCCAGGTGATTGCAAGCGGGCTGTCGCCACACGACCGGGCTTACGGTGGTTGATAAGAGTAGTAGAGGAAAACGAAGCTCCTAGTACAACGGCTGTATTTTTCTGACGCCAGAGTCTAGCCAGCCAGATTCTTATGATCCGTCATTCCAATTAGAAGTCAACCATTGTGATTGTGACCTTACATCTTGATTTTTTTTACTCTAGATTCCAAAAAAATACCAACATATCTACGAAAATATTAAGAAGTACAATAAAGGTGTTAAAAAACACCAAAATGTATAAATGGTTTTAGTCCCACTACTGAAAGAAAAGTGATCAAATTTGTCGTTATGAAATGAATCGTTGTGAGTAAACGTGATGTTCTCTTACTTGTTTTACTTTTATCACTATTGTCTCACATCTGATGTTACATAAATACAAAACTTATTAAAGACAAATTTACGAAACATAAAATTTGTTACAATTAAAACAATGGCGTGGATGTCAAAATAATGTATTAAAAGTGTGTATGTAAAAATATTAATTTGATCTCATATACAGTATAACACGTTTTAACTACACTCATGCGTTAGATTTTGGTAATTGCATCTCTGTGAAATATCAAATAAATAACAATACTGCGGCCTTCTTAAATAAATTATAATGAAGGACTTCCAAATGGCGAGATACGGAATTGTAATGTGTGTATCAAGATTAAAAATCCTGCCACCTCACATTCTTCGGTACCCAAATGGTCTATGGTGTCTACGAGGCGACGCCCCGCGCCTACATTGGAATTTTTTTTTTGTGGGATCAACACATTACTGTGAAGGCAAGAACTCTGCTAGGATGCGTGTAATGTGATTTATCCTTACGAAGAGCGTGACAATGGCCCTGTATAGCAGGTGACAAAAACGACTTTGCTGCTGATAAATCGAATAACAGCATCGCCCCAGGTCGATAACTATATCCGACGCTACTGCCCCTAGTGTCCAACTTCAGAATGAAAAATGGTTGTCCCTACTTACATTGTTAAAAAATTTATTTTGCGGGAACGCGTTTAAGTGCGCGGTCTATCGCAATTTTCATCACCATTTTTTAAATTATTTATTTGTACCAGATATTGTTTTTCTTATGTTAGACACAAAATGTGACTAAATTTGGCTCTTATGAAATTCTTCTATCTCTTATAGTTTTCGCGTAATGGCTTGTTAGTAATATTTTGCATGTTTCCGTTTTAAGGACTACACTAAAACAAACTGATATACCAAACTAAAAAAAAATTACAGTGGAAAAAGACATTGAAGGCTACAATGGCATGCTCATAAAAATAAAGAATAAAAATTAAATTCTAAAACTTAAAACAAAAATTTAAAAAATTCAATATTTTTTTAATATTAATAATTTTTATTCTTTATTTTTATGAGCATGGCATTGTAGCCTGCAATGTCTTTATCTACTGTGATTTTTTTGAGTTTGGTATATCAGTTGGTTTTAGTGTAGTCCTTAAAACAGAAACATGCAAGACATGACTTTAACAAGCCATTACGCGAAAAGTATGAGAGATATAAAAATTTCATGAGAACCAAATTTAGTCTAAAATAAGAAAAAAAAATCTGGTACAACCAAAAAAAAAAAATGGTGATGAAAATTGCGGTAGACCACGCCCTTAAATGGCCTCGTTCAGAACGGAGGACTCATAATTCAATTGTAAGACTTCAGTCAATTTCCTGGTTCATTAACAAAAAATATGCACACAACTGCATCAGTTATCAACTAAGCACTGTTTTACCAATATTTTGTACTTTTGCAGTTTTCATTGTACAAATGAAATATTGATCAATTCTGACCAATATTTACTAAAAAAAACATTCATATATGGCACCGTTCGTAACAATAAATCAAGAACACCACCTGGTCAGTCCTAGGTGGTGGTGTTTGCTGTATAGAAGCACTTAGGCCTACTTTAGTTCACCACTATTTTCTCCAATCGCACCGACACTCTTCTTTCGGTTTGTAGCCACTGCATTGCGTGGTTGCCTGGATGTGGGTGGCAACCTGCAACCCACCGGCCAACGTCTCTGCGACGCCGCCTCCATGGCGCTCCTCGCCACTGCTGATCGCCAATCAACGCGACGACGCCCGTCCATGGCCCTCGCGGTTACGTGGACACACACACATCACTCCCTAGCCATCACTGGACTGTCGCGCCCCACCGCACAGCCCTTAAGAGTTAGATGTAGTTAAATAAATACACATATTTTCAAAAGTTATTATGGAAAAACTATGAAACAACAATCCTAGATAATGATATTTTCTAAATTTATTAGCAAACGTTTAAGCATTTGTTAAGCTTGATCTCTTGTGCTGCAGTTAAATGATCGAACTATCGGCGTAGAGATCGTTCTTCAGAAATGCGTACTCGAGGAAATTTTCCATTCAGAAAGTTGCCAAAAACTATTGTCTAGCATAGTTTTTTTTTTTTTTTTTTTTTTTTCCCAAATCGGCTTCGAGATACTTAAAATTTTGAGCTGATGCTTTTAGCGTCGAATTATTTACCATTACCTCACTAGAATGTTCTGAAGCCCATTTCGTCATGCGGGGGTAGACAATTCTTCCATTAGCAGCAGGATGCCGGCCTACGTGTCTAGCGATGCAAAGGGCGTATTTCCCTACGATGTGTACGTTGGTAAGTCGTCTCACAAACTGGTGTGTGTTTCCAGACAAGTATCGTATTCTGTTTTCTCCAGCAATGATGTTATAACTGGTCACGGGTCTTTCCCTTAGTAATGTGTCCTGTAACACGCTCAGTTCGCAACACTAATATTCAATGGTTGAGCAGTAATGAGTAATTAAGGAAAGGAACCATGACATCCTTCGGTACCATAAACCAATTATTGTTGAAAATATAGTTGGAATTATTTCAATAGGGCTGATGTACTGTAGAATATTTCAAAATTTTTATTAGATTTTTTTATGTTATAGAATTTTTTTTTTGTTTCAGAGCCAAAGTTCAAGGCCAAAGTTAAATATCACATTTAATATGGCTGCGATAATCGCAACGTGGAATGAGAATGATAGATCACAAGCGAATGGCATGCCACTGTATTCCTGTTTGCGCGTACTTAAATATGCTATTGAAACAAATGTATTTTTCGTCGCGTTAAAAATAAATTTGAACCAGTTTAAGTTCCATAAAAGAAACTGTCACGAAAATACTTTTCGCGAATTTATTGCAGTGTGCATCACTACATGATGTAACTTTTTACTTTTTTACTAAGCTAAAATATCTTCAGGAGTGATATCGACGTGTTGGATAGAATCTGGTAAGAATTAAGAATAGGTAAATTATCTTTATTCTGGCTAGCGGTCTTGGAGGTGTTGATCATTTACATTCGCTCCTAGCCGATGATTATTCGACCTGCACTATGTAACCCTATCCGTTTCGAGAGTTATTTGCTAGCCTCCCGGGCGGCGGGGACATGGAGGGTATAAAGACATCTGGAGGGTCAGTAGAAAGGGGTAAGAGGGTGGATATAGAGGAGACAGGGATGAATCACGGCGTCACACTAGCCGCGTCGCTGACCGTCGCTAACGCACCGAACTTGCCTCATTAGCAGCAGTCCGTCTCTGCGGCCGGCGGCCCGGTGTGCTCTAATGAAGGACGCCCTACACAAGGGTTGGAGCGAGTGCAACCAGAGGGCGAGAGGGGGACACCAAAACATCTAGACGGGATAACGAGACGGGTTTCGCCCATTGTTTGTCGGTTTCCGGTTACAGCGTCATCCGCGCACCGACCCAGCTACTGTCGGTCCACGGTAGCTCTCCCTACAAGAACTAAAGCAGATTCACAATAAAAAGAACTTGTAATTAATTACAAATATATTTTATTCGGCCAATAGATGTAAACTTTTGAGAGCGTTGAAACATGTGCACTGGTTTTTAGTTACCTGAAAATTTTCATATCAAAAATTGTAAAGATGGCAGCAAAACGGCTGAAAGAAAACATTATGCAGTGCTCACTTTATCGTGAACGGCCTATACCATTGATTTCATGCAACTCGCTACGCATGGCGATACTTTGTGTAAATAGTTTAGGCATTCCTGTTCGGGTAAACATCAGCTGATGGACATCATTGCCAAAAGTATTACAATTTCCGTCTATCAGCACTTGACAACCTTGCAACTTGCAACACTGTTTGTAATATCAGTTCAATTTGTGTGAAAAAAAGACTATCATTAAAATATACAAACATGTTTTGTCATGATTACGATTACGGAGGGGAAGTTTTCTTTAGTTAAGAGCGTTCACGTGGCAAAAAAAAAAAAAACATAATTTAATATTTGTGCGACACAGTGTTAATTTTATATCAGGTGTTACTTGTGACTACATTTTCTATCTGTGAAACTTTTTTAGCTCTCATAGTCTTCCCATAGCGGCATGTCAATGTCAAAATTTGCAAGTTACAGGAGCATGCTAATAACAAAAACTATCTGACTTATGTGAACGACACAATTTGCATTTAAATTAGATAGTACGGGCCATATGCTAAAAGATTTAAAACCACACAACTATTTCCCTTTGTAGTTTTTAAAAATGGTCATTAATGAATACAATTATCGTTATTTTTATATATATTATTTTAAAAATACAAAGTAATTGCATGTGTGATTGCAAATCTTTTAGCATACGACTCATACTGTCTAAATCAGTGAAAATTATTTCATTCGCATATGCCAGTTGGTTTTTGTTATTAGCATGTTCCCGTCACTTGCAAATATTGACTTTGACCTGCCGCTATGGGAGGAATATGAGAGCTAAAAAAGTTTCCCAAGTGGAAATTATAGTCACGAGTAAATCCTATAAAACTAACACTGAGTCGTACAAATATAAAATTATGTGTTTCTACCCCGTGAACACACTTAATTTATGACAGTTAATTAATTTGAAATTTTATCAAATAAAAAAATATATAGTACCTACAAATGGTAAAATTCTGCCTGTAAATAAAAGAGTTGAAATGCGGCATTACGTCATGTTAATCTGCAGAACGGTTATCACTGATGGAATGCGAAATCATTTCCAAGTATTAAAAAATGTACTCACAATTCCCGGCATCTCACTTTCATTGTGTTCCGAGTGACCAATATAAACCGCTTACAAGCTGCGCCAACACTATCCTATTTTTCACACCGCACACAAGTGAAATTGAAATCCTTGTTGGCGTATGAGCTTCAATGTAGCTTGGGGCCGCGGTGGCCGACGGGTCAGACCATTCGCATCTCACCAATGCGATCCGGGTTCGATTCCCGGCGGGGTCGGACCCAGGATTTTCGCATGTGGGAATAGTGCCGGACGATGCCGGTGGTCGGCGGGTTTTCTCGGGAATCTCCCGTTTCCCCCGCCCTTTCATTCCGGCGCTGCTCCACACTCACCTCATGTCACCTCTCACCAGCGCTGAAGACCTCTATGTTAAGCGCTGATAAAAACGACTCACTCATTCAAAGCAGCATGTCGCGCGTGTTTCGTTTCACAATAAACAGCTAAACGTTATAACAAAATATTTGTCTATTAAAATAAAACAATTCAAACTATCCTTCTGTGTTTTTGAAAACACATCACACTACTATAAATCTGTTTCTGAGACTCCTTAAAATTATTAAAAATCGCTTTTCTAGACTGTTATTTCTGGAACAATACCAACCTGTTTCGAAAAACCATAAGCCAAAGATTTTGTTTGACATAACACCCTAATTTCTACAAAATAAGTTATGAGCTCTGCTTATCTTTTCATCGAAAAATATCTACTAGGGAAACACCAAGCGTATAAACGCGTTATAATCATTGACGCACTTACCACTGTAGCCCACATTGCTTATTTTTAGTAAACGCAATATATGAAAAGTGAACCTCGAGAACTTCTCGTGAAGGTTTTGGTGCATGATATGTACTTTATTTTTTAGTTGTGATACAGAGCATATTTAATTTAATAACACAATTTGAGTCACGTGATGTGTATTTTGAATGTCTAGAAATCAATTTGTTTGAATTAAAACTCCCTGGAACATTATTAATTACGTAAACTACAAAACATGTATTGTAATTTACGTGTTTGTGAACTCCCGACGCAAAAAGAGAGGTGCTACAGTAAGTTTGGCGTGTCTGTGTGTGTATCTGTATATGTGTGTGTCTGTGTGTCTGTCTATGGGATCGTAGCTTCCTAAACGAACGGACCGATTTTGATGCAGTATTTTTGTTTTAAAGCTGACGTGATTGAGGTGGTTATTAGCTATGATACAAGGAACTCTGTTGAGGCGTTTAAAGTTAATGAGCTCTTTTCTAATTTTTAACTATTTATTCCAGGAGGTGTTGCTTAGCAACGATGTACCGAATGCAGCTACATACTCATTGATTTCATTTTCATTGTTAACGTTGAATCCTAGATATTTTCAACTAGGACATTTTTTAACCACCAATGAAAATAGAGAAGCGTTACAAGTTTAACGTGTATATCTGCGTGTCTCTCTGTGGGATCGTAGCTCCTAAACGAATGTACCGATTTTTTGATGCAGTTTTTTTGTTTGAAAGTTGACGTGATCGTGATGGTTTTTATCTATGATTCAAGGAAATCTGTTCAGCCGTTTGAAGATATCAATCTGTTTTCTAGTTTATTTTTCAGTCAATATGAGCAATTATACTGGTCTGATCGATTTGAAATTTAGTAACCTGTGAGTCGCGGTTTATTTTTTTATGATTTTTATGAGTTATTTCATATGGATATTAAAGAGCTAGATATTAGCAATAAAGAAGAAATATATTACTGAGAAGTAATTTTTAAAGTCAAGTATATTTCCTCGCTGGCCTTGCTGCCCGTAAGAACAGCGACATAACTTACCTCGCGTAAACTGTGTCCGTATGACCCTCCACACTGATTTATTTTACACCTTGTGACGTCATATCTCATCCCCTGATTTCGCAACGCCTCCTGTCACATCGCGTTACTAGACCATTAGACGATGATTTACGTTATTTTGTTAAGTTGCTTATTAAAAGGAAAATATACGATAGGCATACGTTCGCGAAACGTTAATAAACAATATACATATATTATAATGCAACAAACTGATTTTAATTGACCACATTTTTATAATTATTTACTTACTAACACCGGCTGACTGAACTACGCACAGCTAAGCCAGTGGTTCTAGAAACATGAAATATTGTACAAGAATTCATTACATGACGAAGGTGACCACAAAGAAAGTTTTTTTAGAAATTCTAAAACTAGGGGGTGAATCCGGGGAAATATATATTCAAAAAATCTTCGATGTCTTTTTAACCCGTTGAGATATCGAGATGCTTTCTATTAAAAATGATGCTAACAGAAACGCATATTTCACAATTTAAGTTTTTTTTTTTTTTTAAACCACAGAGGTGAAAGTCGTAAAATGTGTTTTCATTGATGCCTTGACGGTAAGTCTTGGCTGTTACGCTCGTACTCTTTTTCTGTTATGCCTTCAGACATGAACTCTGTGTAAAACTATTTTTGTTTTATTACGCAATGACTTCGAACTTTTATAGCTGCTAAAAATATTACATGCTCGCAAAACAATGCAATTTTATATGGAAGTTGTCCTTTTTGAAGCTAGACATACAAAAATTTGCATTTAGGCTTTTGTTTATAAACAAAAGTCATATGTATAAGCGTTTTTTGGAAATGCATTCCATCAGGGCGTACAACAAGGTGTAAACTCATTATCTATTGTATAAAATGATTATTTATTTATTTGTTTTCTATACGTTTCTGTACCATTCATCCGATTGCAATTAAAACTATGGGGGTTACGTGTGCGCACATGAATGTTTCCGAAAAAAAATTCTTTAGGGGAGACGAGGGACAAAAAGAGGTACAGGGGCAGAACGGGGAACCCAAAAAATTTAGTGAAACAAATTTCTTTCTCGAAATGTTTTTTAAACGGTCGTTAACGTCCCTTAATATTATTTTGTTTAAGAAGTGTTATTGCGTTTAGTTGAAAATGCAGCGAACGAAATCGCGGGTACCAGCTGATGTTAATATAAAATTCAAGTTACTAATTACAACGAAGGAATAATAATCTTTCTACTATCTGTATTATTTTTAATTTAGCTGCATATTAAAATATATTAGTGCTAAAAAACGAAAGGGTAAGTAAAATCAATAGTAAAACATCAACGGAAATAAAATAAGTAGGAAAAGTTGAAATCCCGCACGATACTATACTGATCTGCGTTGTTAATTTCCCAAATAAATAATTTTACAATTCCTCCGGACATATCATTCACGGAAGTTCCTAATGACATCCGAGAGTACAGGACAAAGAAGCAAGGAATATACAGAACGTAGGGACTTAGGAAGGAATTTGGGCTCTGCCTACCAAACTGGAGAATCAGGGGAATAAATGATTGGATGAATGAATTAATTAATTAAAAAAAAAAGAAGAAAAAATGTAGCGTGTAGTAATATGAGACTGAAAAATTTATGTCTAGAAATATATCTAACTTGGGAAATTTATGTCTGCTTTTGAACAAATTAGCCTAATGAAGAAAATTATGCGACCAGCATACATACGTGGAATATTTATATTTACAAACCTAGAATACATCTGCTAAAGTACTAATAGAATTACACCTACAGACAGAAGAGTGAAAGAAAAATAGTGTGTATATATATAAGCGTTATTCCTCTATTGGCCCTTTGCGTCCCCTTTCATCATTTCACCAATCCATGGCTTGCATTTTAAAAAATTCCATTTACGAAAAATTATAACACCCCGTGATAAAGTTAATGAACACGCCAGCTTTGAAACGTGACTTGCCATCACTGCTAACAAAAAAAAAAAAAAATCCTCCTCCTATTTCTCACTCTCTCATTACACACACTTCTCGCATCACGTGAATTTGAACAGGTTGATAAAAAAAATTCGCCCTCGGCTATTTCTGTTTACGAACAAAACATTTTAACACAAGCGTCGAGCCGGGCAGAGATGGCTGGATTGGTGCGTGGCGTGGGTTTTAACAGCGGTTAATTCCGCGTCGAGTGAATTCCAATCGCGAGCCCCAGTTGGTTCATGGAGCTTGTTTCTGCGTCGGCGCTCATCGGAGTTCGGCTGATTTCAGCTGGAAGAATACAAAAAAATTATTAACGCCTACCCCTAACCCCGGCGGAAACGCGCATAATAAATCGCGTGTAAAACTGTCTCGCAAAAAACCATTATTTTGTCACATTCGCCGAGTATCACTACCGATCTGGTCGCAATTCAACGTGTTGGTAACTAAAATACATTTTTGCAGTATTCGCGTTTATTCATACTGCACTCAATTTTATTGTCACATGAGGAAATCAATGCTGATTTTCAAATCAAGAGCAACGGAGTGGAATGATTTAGTTAGCGGTTAACCTCAGTGTCTTGCACACTATTACGGGAGACATGTGGTGAGTATTGATTACAGAATGCAAGGAAGGATGAAGCAGGAGATCTATGAAAAAACGCACCATCCAACTGACGCGGTTCGACAACACGTTTGACTCGCATTCGAGAGGACCCAGGTTCAATCTCCGGCTCCTATTTCCCTGGATTTACTGGAATCACTCCAGATGAACGCTAGGATGATTCGTTAACATAGACCATGGCCTCTTCTTCTCCCAGTTGTTGTCGCTGTGTGAATGTGTGTGTAACCGTTGCTAAGTGACTCCGCTGTCGATGAGACGTAAAGACCAATAAAATTTAAAGTAAAAAAATGACACGGTTCCCTCTTGCGGAAATTGGGATACCTAAACTGATTGGATGTAACTACTTTGTTTGAACAATAGGAGTCTAAGAAGACTGAAATACGGTTGGATTTGGAAGAGTAAGCGAAAGGAAGATCGAGTATGATGGAAGAGAGCCATTCTTTAACTCGAGACTTGACAAATGTTGCCTGGTTAAGAAATACGTGTGCCCAGTTCGGGGACTAATTCACACTTTTCGCCATGACTCCTGTCACCTAATTTTGAGTGTTTACTGTGTTGAAGAGTGGGTGGGAATCTGTACATGGGAATTATTACAGCCACTGATTTTTGGCGAAAAGGATTTGGCACCATCTTGTTTTAATGCCTTATGTGGACATCTGCCGCTCTGCTTCGCGGTCACTGATTGCCTGTCTCTCCATCTTGGGGATCTACCAGCAAATCATATACATGCGGTGTTATTCTGCTTGATACAGTGAAATGAGTGATACCTCTGTACAAAAACTTACTGCCAATGGCCGTATAGAAGTGTGGAAGTAGACGTAGGCCAATGAAAACAGTTGGTGTATAATTAATTTCATCAAAAATAAGTGTCTCAACGGATTATTAATAAAAACCAGAAACCCAGACTCTTAAGCCAAGCCTACATGTTACCGGTATCTAGGAAGTTTCTTCATAGTGCTTTACCTTAGACATGTGGCGAATTGATTCTTTTGAAGGAAAGATTTTCTAGACAGCAGAGTGGACATTCTTCCTGTTGCGCTGCTACCTGTTTTAAGCTAGACTGTGAAGCACCCAGGTAATCGTAGCGTTGCAGAATGTTTGTACTTGTTGAGCCAGGCGTGGCTGTCAAAAATCGTGTTGCGAAATAATCACCGGTCTTTCCTAGCGTGAAACCACCGCCGATGTCAAAAATTAAGAACAGTGATGCATTTGTCGATTCCAATAACACTTTCTTATTCATCTAACCGTGCCGAAGAATATTGATCCACTTACCTAACACGATGTCAATGATCTAATCTAGAATAACTGTTTATCTCTTTGCCTATTTGTCTTTTACATTTTCTACCAGATCCCTGTAACAATAATATGAAGTTACAAAATATGTATTGACAAAACCGTCTTCCTCGAAATGCCAGTTCTACAGAACGAAACATTGTAAACAGCCTTCGCGTAAATAAACATATATAAAATAATCCTTATATAGTGTCAATTTAAACATCTATTTTACGAAACCCAATTATTTACATCAAAAAAATTTTTTTTGGGATGACTGCTCCGAGTAAGGTAGGTTTTGAATTTTTTTAAACGGAATATTTGGCAAAATTGTCATGCCTTTTCTTCTATACATTTCATTTGAGTTGCTTGATTATAACCTGACGAACTTCGGCTATTTATCTTGCGCGATTGGGCTTGCTAACATTAGGTCAATATTTTACCAGCGATATATCACATGGTTACCTTAATTTAGAGGGTGTCAAACTTCATCAAAATTATGTAGCTTATCACTATTAGAAGGTAATGTTTAGATGAGCCAATCCATTCAGTTAGATCGAGTTCTTCCTAGAACACGTTGCCGAGGCTGATGTGTTATGATCGCCTCTTCGTCGGAGCGGAACTTGGGACAATTTAGTAAGGAAGTGACCTTGACGTCACAATATGAAGCCGACAGAACCTTTCGAAGCGTCACGCGTCCCTGTATCACGCCGTGTGTGTGTGTGTGGCAAATTTTGACCTATTTCCGGGGTGTAAGAGTTGGAAGGTCTGCTGTTGTATTGTATCCATTATTAGTACAATATTTGTACATCCTCGTCTGCGGTGGCCTGGTTAGAAATGTCTGTGTGATAGAATGTTCAAGCGGCCCGTCTCGCTAAGGCCTGCTCACGCCATCATTACTCTACGTAAATGTATCTTTCAGCATTTAGTACCGAGCAAGGTGGCGCAACCTTAACACGCTGGACTCGTATTCGGGAGGACCCGGGTTCCTTCCTCCGGCTCCGACCATCTTGATTAAGGTTTTCCATGGGTTCCCGAAATCGCTCAAGGCGGATGCTAGGATGGTTGCTTGACAAAGGCCATTGCCGATTCCTGTCCCAGCTCCTGTCGTACCACGTTGTACGTCACTGTCTCTAATGACGTTGCTGCCGACAAGACGTAAAGTCAACTTACATTTCAGTATTTAGCAATATATTTACTTGGAATACTAAAGTACATACATTGTACCCAGGTCTGTGCCACTTTAATGAGTTAGTGTTTTGTAAGTAGCACAAAAATATTGCTTTATTTAAATATTCGTGCAATTAATTTTTTACGTCATTAGCAATAATACTAACGGAAAATATATGACGGAATATTAGTTCCGTCAGAAGCACAGCACTGACTTGCTTTTAGAATGTTTTGAGAGGGGGAAAGAGTGCAAATGAGTGCAGTGCAAAAAGGCACCCTTATACTAGGGCTGATATTTTGTTTTCCAAAGACTGGTATTATTTTCTACTACGTATTTTATGCAAGTGACCACACAGTAAAAAAATTGTACTTCAACAAGAAAAAACTTGTAAGCTAATGTCGGAACCTTAATATGTCTAGGCACTACAACTATATTGTCGCAGGTCATTAAATTGGTCTTAATTTTCCAAACACCAGTGAGGACATTGGGATATATTTTTTACGAACAGAGTATGAAACAAAATAACCTACGACGACCTGTCATATTTTACAAAATATTTTGCAATTGTACTTTTCAAAAAATTCCTTGGAAACTGGTTGGCAAAAATATTTGTAGCACTTGAAAATATTGTTGTAAAATGTTCAAGAATTTGTTTGTAAATGTACAGTTATTATTTGTAAATAAACATAATGTTTGTACATATACAGGCATATTTGTATATTTGTAATCATTTTATGAAAAATTTACAATTTACTTGTAAACTTACAAAAATATTTTTGGAAACTAGTTTCCAAAGGATTTTTCTTTCCACAAAAGTACGAGACTTTTTAATGTGCACGATGATGTAGTTGCTATATAACTCAACTGTCACACGACGATCCGGAATGGATTCCCTTTGGGGACACTCCAGGATTTAGCATTTGGTAAACATTGTGGACTTTAAACTTGGTGTGCACCAGCTCAACTATTCCGCCACTTCACATCAGTGTCACGTGTACATAAGACCTCAAAATATATCTAAAATGTTGTCTGTAATTAAATATTTAATACTTAGAAAGACTTTATTTAACACAGATCAACTTTCACTTCCTTCGCGTTAGTTAATAGCATTTTTTTTCTGGCCGATATTTTGCAACTAATGGTTTACGATCAAATGTTTTCACCATCACGACGAAAATCTGTCTATTTTTTTCAGTGCACAAACTATTTAACATTTTAGCGATTAAGGCGCTGTTCTCTTTACGATTCATTGTACTTAATACAGTCATTCACGTACCTACGATCACCGGTTAAAACCTTCCTCTAAAAATACTGTCTTAAAAGATAACTTCTTTGCTTTTATAAAGAGGAACAAAAAAATAATAAAAACTGGAATAGAATTTTTTTGCCTCAAGTAGATGGAAAATGTTTAGAGGTATGCGAATCACCAAAAAAAAATTATATGTTTTGTAAAAGTATGAATTTTAAGACAATTTTTTCAGAATTTTTAGTTTTAGATCTCCGTATCCTCCTATTACAAAACGCAGGCCAAGATAGCAAAAAGTATGAAAGGGGAACGGATGCTATACAGTATTTTTGTTCTTCGTTTAGTATTTTAGGTGTTGAAAACAACGGATACGCATTTTGTAAAATAGAGAATCCTCAATCATTGCTCGATCATAACAGAAAAAAACAAAACAGACTCGGGTAAAAAGTTAAGAACAAAAAATATAAACAACTTAGTGTTCACGAATCAAGTGTATACATTTCTGTGCCCAAATGGAAAACATAAAATAGGCCTATAGTAAATTAGTGGCCAGTGTATCTCCATAAGTATATTAATTTTCACACTCCCGGCTTCTTCCTGGCTACTAGATAGCGTGTACAGAATGTTTATTAGGATTTAAAGGCAGATGAATTCATCACCCTACGATTTTACACTTCTGTTTCATCGCACACATTTCCTACCAAACCACCTGCAGAAAAAAAGATTAATTGTGTCATTTGATAAACGACTGACTGAAATAGAAACTTTTTTTTTTTGGAACGTACGTGTCATGGAGTCCTGAAGAAAACTATGTGCAATACTATACTTAAGCAGATATCATAAATATTTTGGAAATAATTTTAAATGTGCATTATTCACATTAGCATCCCCAAGACGTTTATTCACAGTTCTAGATGCGTTGTACACATTTGAGCGTGCATTTTTTACTTATTAGTTCTACTCAAACTAAAATTTGCAACAACTTAAATTTTTGCTCGACAATTTTCGGAGCGTAAAGGGAACTGAATTATGAAAAGAAAAAGTATTTATGTCAGAAAGTTTATAAAATATGTGCTACTTAGACGCTATGTTTGGCACCTGCATGGAACAGCTAATTTTCGTTAATTTGTTATTATTTTATATAAGTTAACTATCGGCAGGGATTCTTTACGACTGGCCACCATTGAATGTGACACGCCTCATGCAGGGAAATGACTACTTAGAAACACATGGGGTGTGTTTAAATATGCATGATAAAACGGTGAAAGATATCATGTCATCAACACGAACTGTTTTAACACATCACATAGGTGCTTGGCTCAAATGAGTTTATCTAGTTCGTGTGTTGGATAATTGATATACCTCCACAGTTTTGATCTTGCTGTAAAACGAGTAAGATAAAACGATGTTCACTAATCTTCATTTTGTAGGCAAGTCAGCAGCAGTCGCAATCGTATTTCTCAAAATAAGTTATCCAGGCAAAGTAATAGGCAGACAACGTAGTCTTGGCGTTTTACGAGGACAGCAGGAAGGGCAGATAAGGCGTATCAGGAGCAGTAAAAATGCGCTCCAGTCATGCGAGCCGTGGTGCACCAGGTGTCGGACCCCAACCCTCCAGCACGAGGGGTTGATTTTGGTGATGTAGTGGGTAGGGTCCAGTCAAGACACGCATTTCCTAAAGTGCAGGGGGTGCGTTTGCGCCTCCCATATACCACCGCCCTTAATGTCTCTATCCCGCCGTCTAGTGGGAGGGTGCAAGGGTCTCCAGCCACCCTCACATGACACATGATCGTTTCTATGCACATCCATCCAGCGCCCCTCTAGCATTAGGGTGCGTTTCGGCGATTCCCTCGCCCTCGACCTCCAGGCCCCATTATGCTTCGTACCATGTATCGCTACCACACCCTGCCGTTCCCACACGCGAACTGCATGTCTGGGGGGAGGGGGCGGTAGAGACATGGTGACGACCTTACGCAGACCTAACACTGCCGACAAGACGTACGAAACGCGCGTTAGTTCCGAGTCTCTGGAGTGTATGCATTTTTCTTCGTGAACTTCATGTAAGCTACAGTAACACAGTATCAAACACGTGCTAACTCACGACGTTACTACGTCGCATGCTATTGGGCCTCGTTGCGTTATTTATATATTTACGTGCGAAAAACACGTACCCGCCAGGGACTCTGAGCTGGCGCGCGGACTGTAGTACGCCACTCAGAAACATAACGCCGAGCCTCAGGGTCAGCGCATCCCGCCTGGGCGGGTCGAAATTAGCATATACTGTAAACATATATGTTCTCATGTAGCAAACATCTTGTAAACTAACCTTAATACATCAGCCTAGTCACTTCAACAAGAATCCCAGAGATCATTTAGGTGGTATAAAATTCCAAATACCTTTAGGAACGAGTTGGCGGTTTTATTAGCAGCGTGCGGTGGGAAACAAAATAAATTTCAGAAGCCTGTCACTGTTTATAAAATATTTTTTATCTTTACATAAAATTTAATGAAAACTGGTCGCCTAAAATATTATGTGTTACTTCAAACTACAAGAAGTTAGTTGTAATGATACAAAATTGCTTGTAAAGCCGGAGTGACTTTCTATACGTGGGGTGACTTTGTGACATTTTATTTTTCACACATATGGTAATACCGCATAAACTAATTTACTTGTAATAAATTCCACTTCATATTCACATGGCATTTAATTAATATATACTCACAGTTGGCAAACACGGAAAATAAAAATTCTATAAAAGTGTCCTAAAGCTATCCCGCGAATCCAAAGTTACTCCCGGGCGGTACTTGAGAGTGCGTGGTAGATAAACAAACGCTGAAAACATTCTAAGTTTTTTTTCGATTCCAATATGGATAAAATACTCATTAACAATTCTAGATAATGGTTTTTGCCAACTATATGAGTAAATATTCATCCATACTAATTCGTTACGCGTGATCTCTTGTGCCGCAGTTAAATGAGCAAGGTTCTGGCGTCAGAGATTGTGCCTCAGAAGTTCGTAACACTGGAAACAATTTTGTTTAAAACGTTGGCTAATACTGTTGTCTAGGATTGCTATTGTTTAATTTTCACAAATTGGCTTCAAGAAACCTTCAGTTATAGATTAATGCTTTTAGCGTTAAATTTTGTACCACGCCCTCTTAAGAGGGCCTGGTAGATAAGTAATCACTGAGTTCTACAATTGAGATCTGCACGTTTCTGAAAGTCAATATAGAAAAACTACAAATCAAAAAATCCTTGACAATTATATTTGCCAACTTTATTAGCAAACATTTATCCAGAATGAAAAATTTAAGCGTGATCTGTTGTACCGCAATTAAATGTGCGAGATTTCGGCGTCAGAGATTGTTATTCAGACAAATGCTTCTCGAGAAAATTTTTTGCTCAGAAAGTTGGCAAAAACTGTTGTCTGGGATGTTTTTTTATTATTTTTGCAAATTGGCTTCAAGAAACCTACAATTCTAAACAGATGCTTTTAGCACTGAATTATATACCACGAACTCTAAGTAATTTGTGAGTATACAAAACGGTTGTAAGCATACATAGGCCCTACATATTTTACTCTTCCAAGAATTTTTCGTTATTTTTACAATAATACGTTGTAGGTTTACAAAAATGCTGTTTGGGAACCAGTTTCGGAAGAAATGCTTCTGTAAAAGTAAATTGTGTTTTTACTGAATGTGCAGTTCATCGTGGCAATAACATCAGCCAACGCTCTTGGTACGAATTTCGCGCTGCGTGTGAAATCTTTTGCGGTCAAAGTTTTCTAAGGCTGGAGTTACTATCATCCGTCTCGTCCGTCAGTCACGTGACCTTCAGCCAATCAGACGCTTCCATTATTTCCATCCGTCCGGCCGTCAAAAGCTTGGCAAGTTTTAAATTTTGACGGACGACGAATGAAAGCACATTCTTCTAAAGATGGCGGCGATCGTTTCAACGGTTTCGTTTTAATAAGAAGGCTGTGAGGTTTGCTTTATTTTATATTTTTCTTGCGTAGTACTGCGAATTCATGACTTTAAACTACGATAGAGATAATTCTGGCGTACGGAAAACAGTAAAATACTAACGAAAATTACTTCCTTTACATGATGAGTACTAAAAATAAAACGTAAATTCTTATATTAGTAAATATAACGCTCACAAAATGTATTATTCGGTGAAAAACAGTGGTTTTATTTAGATATTAGCAGCCATAAATTATTAAATAAATCTGTATAAGTAAGTAAACTACTGAGAGGAATTTTTTACGTCGCACAGAAGTTTTGTTTGTACATTGGTAGTATTGCATATGAAAGGAATAACGACAGACGGATGACGGGTTGTTGTAAATCGCTAGCTTTGTAGACGGACCGTCGACGTGCGGACGGAAGGTCGACTGACGGGCGAGACGGATGATTGTAAGGCCGTGATTACGATACCTTCACGTTCACTTACTTTAACTTTCACGTAATAAGGAAACAGCTTCACAAACACACTTGAACGGGCCCTATCACGATCGTGCCACTTTGTATTTACGTTCACTTTTACGTAACGAAAAGCTTGTCGATGTCAAGTTTTTTACACTGTAAAAAAAGTGAGTAATATTACTCATCATCTGTATGGTAATATTCCCCAACCTTGAGAGGAAAATCTGATTTCCAAATATGTGGAAATTTTCGCAAGGTAGAGTATTCGCCACACAAACCACTCGGAAGTTTCGCTCGCGTGTTATGTCAAATTGTCCTAGAGGGCTTGCGCAAATACATAATGAAAAATTACATTACCAGTTGAGTAACTTTCCTTGACACGTGTTGAGTAATTTTCCCTCACTTGTAGAGGTAGTTAGCTTCCATTACATGTGGAGTAAATTTACCAAAATTTTTTTTACAGTGTAGTTAAAGTGATACGCGAAGTTATACCACGTGATCGCTTGGGCCAATCACATTTCGGAGAAGTTAATATCTTATATCGTGTCATGTTATCTTTGACTATTAATTTCAAGGCTCTCTCACAACGCCTGCTTGCAGCTTACTTGAAGGATCGTAATATGGCACCTAAATTGATTACGTATTACGTGCAAGTGAACGTGATAAAGTGGTAGATGATACGTGGACGTGACGTCATCGTAATCCCGGCCTAACTCCACCCTAAGTGACACGTATTCTATTTGGTGTTGCAGGCTGCGAAAACGTAACGGACACAACTAGCCACACGAACAGCGGGTAACAATGAAAGGAATTCATTCATGTACAGACCTGCAATATAAGTCTTTAATATTAGCATATCTCATGGCTCTTTACAAAGGTATTGTTGCGAACAGAAAATATCCACTGAGGCAGTGTCGGTGTTTCAGGCGCTTGTATGCAACCCGCATTAAGACCCTTACGAATCAAGGCTAATTTCACGTTGGCTATAGCAATAACAGTATTACACATAACACCATTATCTTCGTATTTCATCAAATACAAGTCGTTGTTATTTTCACTGCGTTCTGCAAAATCAAGTAAATCAGATGGTTACATTATCAACGTGATACAAAACTAGTTTTTCAAATTTGTAGTCATCCATCCTTTACATTTGACATCGGCGAACGCAGCGAATATAATAACGACCACGTCTTTGATAAAACACGAATATAATGTTGATACGTGTAATACTTTCATTGCCATAGCAATAGTAAAATTAACCTTGGTTTTTATGTATGGTGATAATGCGGGTTGCATACATACGCCTGAAACACTGGAACGGCAATCTTAAATTTATATAAAAAAATACTGATTAGATGATTATTCCAAATTTATTCTCTCCTGTAAATAATATTTGGCAGAAAACTGGTCCCTTTTTTACCTTTCACAATTATAATATTTATGCTCTACAATGACTGACATAGTTATGACTATGCGAAAAATGTCTGATTAAAAAGTTCATAATAGAGAAGCATTGTGCGTTTCAACCATAATGTGCATGAAAACTTTAAAAATTTAGTAAGTTGAATAATGTACTAGAGTAAACAACTTAAGTTCTTCCCTTGAAAAACTTTTCCAGTCCTAAACGGTTTTCATGTTCATCATCAAAATAATATAACTCAAAAGGCTACATTATTAACTTTAGAATCTTGCAGGTAACCAATATCTACAACATAACAAAGGTTACTATGTTTGAACGTAACACAAAGGACACCTCCTAATTTAAGGATAATCAACAATAATCTAAATAGTAAGACAGTTGAAGAATACCGCGTAGGTTTATCTAAGTGCTCTTGAGACTGCAGAGTAGCCAACGTGTTCAGCATACATTGTACGATGTGGTTCTGGACAACGGGCTATATCATGTAATTTGAACTGTTGCCAACTCAAATTTATCGGGTATGTGCCGTTATTTTTTGCTAGTTTCAGAGCGCAAGACGATAACAACGAAATACAGTATATTGTAATTATATATTCAGCTATTGTACTCCAATCCACAAAAGTCTAAATGCAGTATTCGCATACCATAGACTAATAATTAAGAAAAACTGATTTTATACACATATCAAGCTTGTCATTTGTAATTTACTCAAACTTATCTTGTGTTTGGTGTCAAAAAATTTTAATCCCCAAATGTTTTTTTATCCTTGTGTTTACTTGGGACTAAGCTAGTTACGGTCATGAAGCACGAAGGTTGAAGTAGTAGTTCTTTACTCAAACCTAATGAAATGACTCAATTTTGTAATCACAGATTAAACACAAAGACTTGCGTAAAGATACATAACATACATAATAACTAAACATATGTTTTACAATCTCGTGAACGTAACAGATTGGAGTTTGTGTTCTTCACCGTATGTTCTGAACTTAAAATTAGACACATGACATATTTCAAGTTAAAATATCATTAAAAACCTTACGTTACCTCAGTCGAAAGATATTGTGTGTGAATTTTCTCAAATGTTTTACTGTTTTCATCAAATGTGAATAGTTTCAGGTAGCTTATTTCACATCACGTTTAACGAAACAGCTCTCCACGCATCTTTAATTATTACACTTTTGTTTTAGTAAATCGAAAGATTTAAATTCATTCTCTAGAATTTGTAACCTTCCTCGGTTATTTGGAGAGAAATATTAATATAAATTTGATAAATGATCCTTTTTTTTTTTTTGGTAGGTGCTACTAACACTGAATAATAACACAGGAATTTCTTACTTTATTGGATAGTTTTGAAACTCCGAATTCAGTCTGTCAGTCCCACGAGATTTTCTAGGTTCTTTATATTTACGAAACTCGCGTATGGTTTCCTCTGTGAAACAACCCCACACTGCCGCGTCTCCAAGAAACTGCGGCCCACGAGCGTTCATCCTTGGTGACGGGAAACGAGTCAGCCAACCACACCTATGATCGCGGCAACAGTGGGTACGTCAACATCCTGGTGACGAACACGAAGATAGCACATCTTAATACAATATGCGGACTCCCGCGAACGTCCGCGGCTCCGGGGCCCGACCACTTCTTAAGATAACCACGACGAGAGTCGCAATAAATCCGCGGACTCCGCGAATACCCCCTGCGAATCAGGACACAACCACACTTCGTGGTGGTCAAGACGAGAGTCCCCCTCAAGCTCCCTAACCGACGCTATCGCGACGCTTCCTCTAAAAAAAAAACTCCCCCCTTATATTAGAAATATTTGAATTATATAATATAGAGTGAAAATAAACGTATTAAGCTACAGAATGACACCCTTTAATATTTCACGCAAAAATTATTTTTTTTTTTAATACAGTTTGTCGAAGTAATGCGAAAATCCAGGTACATCCAATATATATTTTTAATACTAACAATTATTATGTTAAACTACAAAGGTGTCATTTTGTAGCTTAACACATTTACTTTCACTCTAAATTATTTCATTCGAATCTTTCAAAAAGTTTCTACTTTGGGTAAGTAGCGAATATAATTAAATCACTACTTTGACATGTGCTTGTATGAAAACTATGAAACCAAAAAATATTTTATTTGTAAGAAATTACTAGAGATGATGGTATATCACGAAAATATGTTGTGCCAACGTACCCTTGCAAACATCGTGGTTTCTTGCGACATACATGATTTAGTGTTGTATGTCTTACAAAGCGTAGCTCTCTGCAGACCAATAATAGGCATCCGATATTACAGTAGTGGGAGTCTAATTGGTCCAGTCAAATAGGGCAACAGCTCTACGAACACGCGAAGGCCAATCATTTTTTTGTAAACTGAACGTACGTTGAAACCCAGCAAACAGGAGTTTCCCGCGATAAATCACCATATATATAGAAATTATTATGAATGTACTGGGTAACAGTTGGACAATGTTAGACAACTATAAAATTACGAATTTTTCGGTGCAGAGCAGTCTGTAAGTCCCACAGGAAAAATACTACAATGAAAACCTTGCGTATAGGCCGTTCACAATAAAGTGAACACTGTATAAAATTTTCTTTGGGCCGTTTTGCAGTTATCTTTACTATTTTCAACATGAAAACTTCCATGTAACTGAAAACCAGTGTAAAAGTTTCAACAGTCTTCAAAGATAACATATATTAGCCCAGTAAAACATACTTTTAATTAATTACATTTTCTGCTGAGTGCTCAGTTTATTGTGAACAGCCTATACCAGTTTAGCTTGCTGCGAATAGAGGCGATATGTTTCTCGTCAAGCCTGATATAGGCGATTCGGTATAAAGTGAGCACTTAAAAAAATCCCTGCTTAAGTTCTATATCTAGCCAGTTCGTATCTTTCCACGCATAACGGCTAACGGTGGAAAATGTATATCCCCTCTGGACACGTCACTTGTTTCCGCGTGTAAGATAATTTGTGCATTCCGTAGGTATCTATATGGTTTGATAAAAAAAGTTTATGAATTATATAAAATACTATTATGTCGCTTTCAGTTCATTTTGTATCAGTATTGTTGTATTTAAATAGGAAAATACACGGAACTATATTGCGTAATTCCGCTGCCAACCATACAAGTTGTGAGGGGACTATCGGTAATGTTGAATTATATATAGTAACGGCTAGTGATATTTTTCAAAGGTTAAATTCTTAGAGCGCACTTTATCCCGAACCGCCTATACTATGGCTATTATCGCTCCGCTGTTCCTACTCGTCAAAAGTGGAATTATAAAACCGGTACACACTCCTCTTAAGGGTAAACCACGAAATTGCACGCATGCGCACGTAATTGTTTAGCAGAAAATACATCATATTTTTAATTTAAAGTAGAAATTCTCGTTAGGTAGTGAAATACTTATCCAACTGCGACAAATTTGAATCACAACCAGCACAAATATTTGCATGATAATTTACTACATTCGTTGGTTTAATGTAAATAACTTTTCCACTTAACAAACGATTACGTGCCAAACATAAACTATGTTTCATTACAACTACAGCAATATAACTAATATGAGACTATGCGTTACATACTTTCTTGTGATTTCTCGCTAAAGTCAGGCAAAATTAATTAACGCTTGGAGACGCGTAAGGAGAATATCGGTGATATTCAATATTTTATGGCGAGAAGAAAATTGCCAAGTATCAGCGTAAACCAAGACAATATTGCCAAGTAAAAATGTTAAGTCAATTTGTAATAAGTTTCTTATGATTGTTCTTTTTTATCTAGAGCATAGTTTTGCAACCAAGAAGGTTAGCCACAAAAGCAATGTATAATTTGTACAAAACCTGCAGTTGTAATTCTTTCCATTCATAAATGCATTTATTTCACAGTTTAAAGTTGATGATACAATATTGATTTTGAACGGCATAATCCAAATCGATAACTTTAAGGCCATGCCCTCTTGTTTCTAATTTTTTAACGATTTAATTTTTTTACGCCTAAACGAGAACAGATACCAAAAATATTTTTGGCAGTTTTGTTTAAAAACGTCTTCTCTACGTTGGCTGATTTTTTTTCCCAAGTAAGTAAACGCTGATTTTAGCTTATTATGTAATTAACGAAATTATGGTTGGTTTTAATTTTTTTGGAAACAGTTTTTTTGTTTTGAAAAAAGTAGCTAACATGGCAAAAAATACTGCAAAACAAATTTTTGCTATCTGCTCTCGTTTAAGAAAACAGTAGAAACAAGTGAGCACGACTGTAAATCAAAAAACAGTAATATTTATAGATCGTATATGTATTAAGTTTATGATTGAATAATTTTAGAAGTCACTTATAGATCATATTGCAATTTGAAGTCATGACAACTAAGTTTGTTTTTAGGTAATAAGAACATGCGTACAATATTATGAATAGACGGCTATGAACTAAACATTTTTACTGTAGAACACATTAAAATGAATGAATATTTAAAAAAAAAACATCACAAAGTATGAATTGTGTATTGTCACTAAGTCATTTCGACAATGTTTTGTAAATATCGGAGGGAATCTAGTATTTTAATTAGAAAAGTTGTGGTTATAATGGAAAAACATTAAAAGTGGTAAATAATTATTATATTACGTTAAATATTTCACGTAATATACTTATATGTACTGTCGCTGTCTCTTAATAGAAACATTATAGTTGATGATTCGGTGGGTATTTTTGTACTAGGCGTTATTTTCTTTTATTAATTGTTGATAGATACTAATAATAAATATTGTCTTAACTGTTACGTTATTTCACTTAAGCGGTTCGTATGTAAGCCGAATACGTGTAATAAAAGGTAAAGTAATTAGGTGAGTTGTGTTGTAATATTTAAAACAAATCTCTCTAAAATATTGAATGGGGAAGGAAGTGAAAAAAATGTAGCTTGACGAGGAACATGGATGGACTTTAAAGTCCGCTCGAGCATTCATTGACTATCGTCATTTTTATCTTCCTCCTAAAGTCGCTTTTGCTCAGGTACGAAGTCATCGTCCGTGATTGACGCTTACAACTGTTCCGAGTGACGGGGGAAGAGGTTCTGGGACTTGGCATGTTTAATGGGCTCTTAGAAAAGTTTTAATGCCAAGAAATGTGTAGGAAGGGGATGAGGATAGAGGAGCAGTTCGTGTAGCCTTATTCAAGCCCTCGCTCTCCCAACGCCAGCGGCGCGAAGTGGTTGGTTAAGTGGGGCGCCGTGATTGCTGATTACAGCAGCGATAGGGGGCGTCTCCCGCCGGGGAAGATTGTGCTTTCTACCCCCTTCCTCCCCCCCAGGCGCCCCTTATTTCCGCACCGCGGGGCCCTGAGAGACGGGGTGGCGCCGCCAGGCATTCCACGCCCCAGCCACGGCGTCGCGACGCTCTCGTCCCTTCTAAAACAACCCCGGCTGCGAACTCTTTGATGTAACCTTTCGCTCCTTCCCCACCACTCCGTGATCGTGTCGAAAGAAACTGCTCTGCTGTCTCGAGGCACGGGAGGACGCAAGTTTCCTTGACACTCGCTGACGTTGTCTACTCGTTCAAACATCTCTATGCAGAAGGCGCGTGCCAGTTGCGAGTACCGTAAACCGAGGTTACTTTGTGACAGCAAGCGGCGATTTTGGCCACTTGAAATGTTTATATTATATGGCCGTTTAGTGGGAAATGACACGTTTTGTATGGATTGATTAAACATTAATTTCTGTAGTAAACAGAGTTACTCACACACCCAACAGTACTTTACAAAAAAAAAAAAACGAGAATTTTGTTGCAAAATCTTGTTCGCTCTGTAGGTAACTTTTATTGAAGTTTTTTTTTTATTCCCTCAAAATCTTTGATGAACGTACTAAAATTTCAATTATTACATAGACCGCATTTAGAAGCATGGCAAGATCCAGCGGGTACATGTCGTTTGTCCTACAGTGGTTTGCCTCAAAGTGTAGGGCAGACGCCTTTAGGGCAAACGGCTTTAGAACCAACTCCTTTAGGGCAAACTCCTTTAGGGCAAACGACTTCAGGGCAAATGCTTTTTGGGCAAACGAATTTAGGTAAAACGCCTTTAGGGCAAACGACGCACTCCCTATCGTGCCTGTTGCTTTATAAATGCACCGTATTGCCGAAGTCACCTTTCTGACCCTTGCAGTCAGAACAAGAGACATTTAGAAAATATGTGATGACTAATGAGCACACATGGCAGTAGAACCAGTGGCGGCTCGTGGGTTGTTGCCAGGTAGGACTGCAGTTGTCAAGAGCTGTACAGGGTTGTGCGTTGGTTGACTCTACAGCCACTGACACGCTGATGTGCAGGTGTCTCTTACTACTGAGTCATAACAGATTTAGTAGCCGGCAAATCTTTCATGGTGGTCGGTCTACGGTGCGTTCATCAAGAGTGTACACTTCCGACTATCTGCAGCCCCACCTGGCAACAATCCACGAGCCGCCACTGAGTAGAACAAGACACCATTTGCTTCTACGAAATTTGTATGTGAGTTTTTTGTCATTGTGGTGTTTCAGATGTCCGCAGGGAACACTATAAGACTGCAAATCCGTACATTTATAATATTTCAAGCGGTATTTCCGTATCATTTAGGAATTATTGTAACTTTAAAAATATTCATGTTATGAAGCATATTTTTGGGTTCCTCTGGAGAATTTTTGATGTGAGTATACGTATTATTTATTAATTCAGGGTCAAATATCAAACTTTCCTCCAATAATACATGTAAATATTCCTTCAATGCTATATTTTTAAGTTAGTATTTTTCGGTGTAGAAAAATATTTTTAGGGTCATATAGTGATAAACATAAGGTAGCTTACGATTTCTTATTTTTTATGCCTACTTAAATCTTCCTTTACATGAATCCTTAAAGCGAACATCACATCGCGTGTACAGTGATTCCTTGCAGCTAACTCGTGAGAGGCCACGTTATTATCAATTTGGCCCTGATCCGCAGTGGATAATGGTCCCTGCTGCTTCCAACTAGACTGTACACTAGAGAGAAAAACACCATCATACATCGCAACAGCTCACCATACGTTACAAAACACACTGCGCTAGTCTGGCCATGGTACTAATACAGTGTATAACATAAGGCTACTCTACAATTCTATTGGTAACGTATCCAGCATCATAAACTTTTGCGGTCTTATTTTAGGACTACGTTTTACAATAATAACGGGTGAGCCCTTTTTTTGTCGCAATAAGGTTTTTGCACTACTGTGTTTCAGTGCCCTCATGAGGACATTGGCAGCTTTGCCTCATGATTATTGGCGGCACGTCTTTCCTAGACGTGTCTCACGCTTGACTACATCATTCAGAATAAGGTTACTTTGACACCATACACCCCAATACGCACGTGGTTTGTCAGTAGAACCACAAGACAAGTGTATCACTGATTATTACGGACCTGTTTTTCGCGAAAATAATTTTGCCCCACTTTACTGCAGCGCCTTACGTACACATCTGCAATTCTTCTTCATGGTTATTGGCAGCGTGTCAAAGTGAAGAGCCGTATCTTATTTGACTGAGCCAACTACAGTAACGTTCCTGAAACACCACACGTCTGTGATTTGCTGGTAGAATCCTAACGCTCGTTGCAGTTGAAATATCCAACCACTGACCACGAAGCAGAACTGCAGATGTGCACGTAAGGCACTGAAACAAAGCGAGGAAAAATTATCTTCGCGACAAACTAGGGTCCCTACTGTAAGGCACTGAAATCAAATAGTGAAAAACTATTTTTGCCACAAAACTATGGTTCAAATAACTGGTTTTATGAATATAATAAGACATTGTGACAAACACAGGGCTTCAATATGAAAGTGGTTAAACCATCATGTGACTAGTGCAGTGAAGAGATTTGGTGAGCTATGTCCTTAGCGCTTGTGGGTGGAATGTTAGGCTAGTAATTTATATTATTAAACACTCACCTTATGTAAAGCTAAGTATTTCTGTAACATATACTGTAACTGTCGACTTTGTATCCCTAGTACCGACCAGTACAGGCCTACACCATTAAAAATGTGTCTCTTGTCACTAAAAAGACGAAGTTTAAAATGTGATTTGTGATGTACTGTCCTCTGGTCCCCTCTCCATATAATATTTATTAGTACACTTTCAGCGCTTCCTTACATATATATATATATATATATATATATACCTTCTTACTCGCCTTCATCCATCTGGCCTACCACTTTAACTGTCTGGTAAGAGTATCTGCGGCCGACTCACCTTATATGGAACGACCATAAAGGCAGTATTTGACAAAGTTGTAGGCCAAGTCAGAGTTTGCGTGCAATGTCAAGGAACCTTCGCATCATTCGCCTGGAGCGAATTCGGGAAGTGGAAAACCGAAATAAGGATTGCCGAATACCCAAATCGAGCGCAGGTCTTCACAAATGCGAGTCCAACGTTTTATCGTTGCGTTACTTGCTCGGTTTCTACCCGTCATCATGTAGTAGTAAAATTCTGAACTTCGGATCTATTCACATTTCTGCCGGCCATCATTATTTCTGATTTTCGTGGTCTTAACGAAATCATTTCACGTGGATACAGGCATGGTTTTTTTGTCATTTCTCTTTCTTGTGCACCTCTGAGCATCTGGTGCCATTTTTTTAGACACCTTGCTGTCAAGACGTTAGTGCATTCTGCCTACCTCTTCCGTTTCAACGAATTCACAACAAATCTTTACTATTAATCACTAGCAAGACTTAGTCTATAAAATCAATGTTTGGCTTGTACTCATATATCCATAAGTGTCTATTGTGGGAATATGGTTATTATTCCAGGAATGGTAAAAAAAAAACTATTATCTATAGACGACGCGTTTGACTTTTGTCCAGTCGTATGTCATTGACGAGGGAAAACATGGGGAAAATGTCTACAAATTTCATTTTGAGGGCTTTGGTGCATAGTTACTTTAAGTTACGAGAGAAAAGCCCTTCTTACAATATGTAATTCAATCCCTTTGCTTTGGAACGTTCAATAATCTCGTGCTATTGCAGATCTAATTAGCGTGCTGTTGTATTACAAAGTGGGCGATCGGGACCAGTTGGAACTCCGCGGGCGTAAGGCCGATTCTTGATCGCTCACGACATGTTTCATCGTCTCTAAGCGCAAGGAGATCAATTAGCGTCTGTCTCCCCTTCGAGGACTTCTCTTACAGATTCTCCTCCACCTCTCGTCGAGGCTTCCGCAGCCCCGAGCTGGCAATTTATTTATTTCAGCTTACCGGATATGTGCTATCCTGCCGTACCTTCTTCTTGATAGTGACAGTTATTCTTGAATGATTCTTTGGGTTTGGGTACAAGACTTCCCCAGCTTGCCTGGGTGCATTGGCCGTAGACCGTTCTCGGTTCAGTGTTATGAAGAAAAGTACATTTACAGAGAGTTGCGTTCCACGCGATGCAAACGACCATACGCACCCCAGATATCGAAGGCCGCTCAAGGATAAGATATTTGTACTCTTAAAATGTTTCGAGCTTTTTGGTTCACTTCAGGTAGGTGTAGGCTGCAGATTCCATCAGTCAGTCCTTCGATATGTTCACATATTTTTAGTGTGCGAGGGGCTAAACGAGTGAGGTAAGACAGCGCACGTACTACACACCCCTCTTGTTACCAGTTCCGTCACGTTGGTCGCTCTTCCTCCGCGCGAGGACAGTGCTCAAGATGAACGTCATTTTTCTCGCGGAGCATCTGTGAAGTCCCTCGCAGGGGAGCAGAAGTTACAGGAGGTTCACGGGGTGTAATTAGGCGGCAAGGTCTCCACTTTCTTCACGCACAATGCCGCGGTGATAATGTGGCAAGGAGCAGAGCAGTGGCATAGCAGCGTCCCACAGGAGGTGAGCAGAGCCACCCCACCCACCCCTTCTTCCGCGACCCCAGAGAAGACGGCGTCAGGAAGGAAGAAGAGCAGCTCGGCGCGCTCGTTTCCGCCAGGCCTTATCTCGCCCACAGGAGGACGAGGCAGGGGGTGTGGACGATGTTACAGCGCTGTTGCCGCCCGACATTTGCATGCAATTTGCGGGTACCTGCTGCGAGACGGCGACCCGTCCTCCACCACCGTCACAACACATCCACCGGCGCCATTATCATTTTTATGACTCCCTCGCAAGCGGGCCGGAGGTCGAAGATCACTACACGAGCATCTGCTGCTGTGGAGAAGCAGACGGGCAAGGCGAGTCTAGCGTGATGGATTTGGTTACTTCACTTGGTCCACGTCCTTCAAGTCCACGCTTCAAATGACACCTGACGTCCTCTGTGACAGACAGGACTAACTCTTCTTACGAAATACATTTAAATTAAGGGCGTTCCAGAGGGTAAAAATAAAAATTTTATACTATCTTATGTTTGTATGAAACATTGTCAGTTTTGTAGACGTCACTTGGAGTACACTATCCTCTTAAAAAAATTTAGCTGGTCCAGTTTTCCCATAATGACGTTTAAAACTCAAAATTTGCAAGTTTTTAGTTCATAAACCCCCCCCCCCCCGAAAACCAATCAACATAATGAAACGAAATATTGCACAGTAAATGTACATGTCACTGGATAGGGCTTTACGTATATAAAATCCCATTCAAACACGCAAGTTTTTACTTTGAAATGCCACTGAGGGAAAACTGGCTGAGCTAATATTTTTGTTAGAGGATATTGTACTCCCAAGTAACGTGTACAAAACTAAGATAGTTTCATATAAATACAAAATAATATATAATTATGATTATTTAACCCGTGGAACGCCCTTAACGTGGTCAACTGGGTGAACGTAGTTTGTGCCTTCGAGTCCTAGACGTGCGGAAGCGGTTAGGACGACACAGCACGCGCATCACACCTCTCCCTAGTTTCTAGGCACGAGTTAATGAACTGGCTTGCAGTCTTCTCGTAAACAAGTCGCTACCACGACACATTCAGTGGTGACCACACGACTAATACAGATAAATGCGTATCTTACATTCTGTGCTTATCTAAAACGGATCACAAAAACATCCATTTTTGCCATTTTCGGCAGCGTAAAAATAAACGTTGCAGATACACGGAGGACCTACAATGGGTATACACTTGCGTAAGGTTATTTGAATGGTATTCCTAAGCAGACATAACTTACACACGGTGAACAGTTTTCGAATAATTTTGTAACGGCCGAAGCTGTGCACACTACTCGGCAGCCCGGGCAGGCGGCCACCTTAATATATCTCTTTGGATATGCAGGAAGCGGCAGTTCTTACAGTTGGGAATTAAGGCCATGTGACAAAATCATTTTCTCATTTCCATTTTATGACTAATAAAAAAATTTGCGTAAAAAGGGTTTGGCAGCAAAATTTAGCACTGACTCATCTACCAAACAGGCACGTTAACAAGAATTTTAACGAACTTGCTTTATTTTTGGTGGAACCGCAAATTACATCAGATACAATTTTATGAGCTTATATTGTAAATTCGGTTTTAAGGGTGTTCAAGTGTGATAAAATTATAATTTTATATATTTCATTGAACACCGTTAGTTATATAGGCGATACTCTTTGAGTACAGTTTCCTCTTACGAAACAATTTTTAGATCTCATAGTTTTATCGTATCGGTGCGTCTAAATCAAACTATGCATCTTACCCTGCCATGCAAATAGTGAAAACCAATAGACTACCTAAAATGAAACGATTCACGCTTACATTACATACTGAACATTCAGAAACCCACAACGTAACATTTTGATTGTTAAAAATAGCAAAAAAAATTGTAAATTTTTTAAGTACCAAAATAGTTAAATAGGAGTTTTTTTAATTTTGATGTAACAACATCACTAGTCACTAACATATCTAAAATACTTTAATACGCAGCTGTACAAACCTGTTTAGCAAATCAAACAAGCACTTTCCAGTATTTGTTCTTCCTATATTTCTCTTTATCAAACATTAATAATGAATCTGTTCCACTTCACCAACGAGCAACATGCTTATTTTGAACAACACCCGTCAAAATGACTTTGAACCAAATTTGACTAACTCACAATAATTGATTATCGCGTACGTTTCTTTCTGTTTTAAGTTACTGTAGGTTCCCAATACGGTCACTGTAAGTAGAACAAGTGGAACTGTTTGTAACACATTTTTCTGTTAGAAAACATCAAAAGCTATTTCGAGTGTCATGACAACTAATCATAAATTTTACTACAATATTCTATTTTATTTTTTCACTAAACAAAATACTTAAAATGTGTAAAGTTGACTAACATAATCTCAGTGAAATAACATCCACGGAACAAATATTACAAATTGGTCAAATGAAAATATATCTGTTATTGGAAAGCTATAAAAAATGTTCAAAAGTTCTTTCAAATCAACCATTATTACCTAAAGAATATATAGAAGTTGGAAGGATCAATACGCAAACTGAAACTGCGTTCATTAAAATACAAATTAACTTGTCTGATTTCCTTAGAATACTCATTAAAGTACAATGGTTTCACATAAAGAGCTTCATGAGAATACCTGGAAAACATTAGTAGACCTATAGACTCAAATTGTAAATATAGAAATATATAAATGATAGCAAAATAGTATCACAGGTAAAAGAACATACACAATTACTCAATGCCGGCTATTTTTAAAGAAAGTATCCGAACCAGCGAATTATTATGATGCGATATAGACCTTAAAAAATTGCAGGGATGCTTAAACAGAGAGAGCCTTAAGAGGATAAAAAATATCTTTGTAAGAGATTAAATTGGGGGTGAATAAAATCGATCTGCCTGAATACTGTAGTAATAATAACATTGCCCGCAACTTCGCGTGAATTAAAATTTTATTTGAAAATATATTTCGTACAAATACTAGGAATGCATTACAATGCTACTCAAAGAAAGAAAGTGTTTGTATTTTCAATCATGTTTAAGATATTCGTAACGTATCTATTTCTGTTTTCCACATATAAAAAAAAAAAAAACTTTTTTTTTTTTTTTTTCAAAAATAAAATTAAAGAAATAAAAAATTGATATAATTCACTCATAAGGAACTTTCAACTTTTAAAATTTGTAATAAGTAATATCGTTAATACAGATGATAATAAAAAATAGATAAATGTCAATAAAAATATTAATTCTCTGTTCTTTAAATGGTGCAACGCAAGCGCACGCACAATTCACAAATGTTTCATCGCAACCGGATATATATATATATGTGTATGTGTATATATATATATATATATATATATATATACATATATATACTTACACACATATGTGTGTATGTATATCTAATACAGCAGAGTAACACCAAATAAATTAATGAAAAAATAAGCATGCATCATACTTCACAATTAAATAATTGGTGATATATTAAAAGACATTTAGAAACTTTAATGCTAACAATTAATACAGAAGTTGCTGACAAACTTAAACACAGCTATGAAAACTGTCGTACAAAACACTTAACACAACGCAGTTCTGTCCTAGTAGGGATTTCCAATAAAACTCACGATTAGCAAAACTAGTAAATTGCATGTTAATCGAAAGAGAACCAAAGGGAAAAATCTCCATCTTTTTCATCTAAAGAACAGTGAGCAATGTATCAGTGCAAATAAATTTATGTTACTTCCAACATTACCTTACAGAATGCAGTACAAGAACTACATAAAGGTAAACATAAGTTTGGAATAATTTAAAATAGCGTTTTTCGCAGCCCATGCATCAACAATAGCAAGAATGGAAAAACTAACGTATTTTTTACGAATCGTGTTTTCATGTTATTTCAAAGAAACTGGCATACTTAGAATAATTTATAGTGAAATATGGTAGTGATTGCATTCAAATATTTAGTGTTACGGCGTGCTTAATAAAAGTTGCGTATGCAACAAAACATTTGCCACGTTACCCACATGCGAAAAATGGAGGGTCAAGTCTTGCAAGAATCGAACCAGAATCGTCTTGGTGGGAGGTGAGGGTTCTGGGGCAACAGGCAGTAGCCTACCTATAATTAAAGTAATGGTTTGCATTTTAAGTGGCGTTGACCTGTTCAATTAACCACGCCGTCACTCTTCTGCGCCTCGTCTTACGGACTCGCACTTGTGTTGCTTGGTTACAAGGACATCTCAACAAGGTAGTCACTCTGCCCGAAGCTGTTAAGTTACTTGGGGGGCGGGGCAGATTGTGTCGCGTAATGTCCTGTCATTCGGCCTCCGTGACTGCCGGATATTTTGCCACGAGTTCCTACCCTCTGACCTTCTACCGTCAACATAAATAAACTCCAGCTCAAGGTCCTCAACTTCAACTTCAAATAGTTCAGCGGAGAAACCAATTACGCATACCAGTTTGTTTTTGTCATTATTAATTTCAGTTTTTAAGTATTATGATTTAACAATTAAAAATTAAATAGATAAAATTAAAAACACAGTAACTTATAATGTCGGTAACTTAGGAGTTGCTATACGATTCACGATATTGTGATGAAACTTTGACAAGTCGTTGTGCGTGCGCCTACGAAGATTTCTGACAAAATTAACTCTATACGGAACGGGGCACCGAAAATTTATATCGTTAAATTAAAAACGACGCGAACAAATAGCTAGCAGTAGCTAGATGTTTAATTATTATTAATTAAATTTGGTTGAATCGGATCGCTGTCTACTATTACGTATTTACTAACTTTGTAGCCAAACACAGTAATTTAGAATGCTAAGTCGTGACAAGGCAGTAAACATTTAGTCCAATGTACAAGCGCGTTAAAATATGACAGTGTCGCTCATATATGCTGAGTTTTAGTAGAGAGACGACGGAATTTTTCTTACCTTGCGTACCCACAAAAAAACAAATACTCTCAACAGGCCAACTATAGCGGTATCTTCCTACCTTGTTTCAAAGGAATTGTTTTGCGATCCTCTTCGCTTGTGCGCGCATTTCCCCTGCACCATCTCCGACTCCGACAATGTTCTGTGCTCTTTATTGTGACTCTTTCCAAAGTTATGACTTCATTTACTTGTAATGTTGCAAGTGATACCAAAACTTTAATGAACTCTATCTTAACAAAATTCGGAGGTGTTCACGTGCAACTGAAAGGAAATCTAATGGGTTAGTTGAAATCTCATTGCCGCAGTTTTCGAATTAGTTGTAACAATGTCATTGTCCTTTGCACTAATGCCCGGTAAAACATTTTCACATAATTTGGCTATGTTAATATTTGCGGAGTACAACACCCGAAAAACAACGCAACACTACCACAAATGCAGGACTGTTTTCATTGCGATAGGTGCATGATGATTAGGTGTACTCTATTATTTTGAACCAAATTAAATTTCACTAAATTTATTTTCCAGACATCACTGTAAAATAATTTTGAAATTCAATGGGTCAAAAAACTACGTCTGAGGTTTGGCCACTGATTTTCTGAACGCCCTGTATTTTGGCATGGCCTGTGCATTCTTGTTGTCAATACCTACCACACAGGATTTTCGGGAAATTTGCGGATACGGAGTAAACCGTGGGAATATGCTACCAAAATTAAGCAGAAAATACTCTGCGACTAAAAGTCGCCAGGCCCTCACTTTACAAGATAGAATACGTCCAAAATATCAGTGAGCGGAAATGTAGGTAGATTATCGACACTACCATGTCATTTTTCTCGTAAACAAAAGCCCTGATGACTTTTAAACAACGTGTATTTTCTATTTATTTTTTGTATAAGACTAATTTCTCACAGTTCGTATCCGCACATTATCTTTAGTCCTGAATATCGCTAGAAATCTCCCGTAGTGTTTCAAACTTAAAGAGTTAGAGGACCTGGTGCGTGAGACGTGTTGTAGCGCGGTGTGGAAAGCTATTTTGCTTGTATATTTATTACAAATGTTTACAATGTGTTTATCTACGAAAAGAAGACACACTTCAAACTGTGACCCTATGATTTTAACGATTCCGTACGCTAATTAAAAACATAATTTCCAAGCTCCTCAGTAATGCAAAAAAGAATTACTTTTTCACGTTGCTGTAGCTGAAAAAATATCAACCGTAATGCAAAATCAAATCATATAATCCTGCACTGGACATTACCGCATACTTTCCACAAATAAAATAACAGGGTCATTGCTTGAAGTACCGTTCAAAATTTTTTTCTACGAAAACACTGTACGCTAGTTTAGTCGTCCGCGCCTAGAGGCGATGTGGTGTTTGACGTACGTGTTATATTCTACTTACCGCCTTCCCGTTTCCGTGCCTCGAACATAAAACCTAGAGACCGGAAAAATTCGCGGGTTCACATATATGAAGGTTAGCCTTAAAGAATATCTGTGCATTCAAGCAGATAACAGCTGTTCGTTGGCTGCTTGCTGACACAGTAAAATGGGTCCGCAATAGTTACATTTTTATTTTTGGCTCATTGACTTCAAGTCGGTTTCAAATAAGTTAACGGCCAGTTGTGAAAGTAGCACGAAGTTATAGTTGTTGGAATTCAAGCTTGTGCCTGAAAGAAAACGCGAATTTTTCAGGTCTGTAGTAAAAACATAAGCTGGCGTCCTCTAACTCTTAAGTAGCATTTACACAGCTTAACGTACCTCTAATGTAAAAACTAGAACTATAATATCAAAACAGTGCTCTTCAGAAACATTTCAGACGGACATCTCGTGAAAAGTTTTCTTCTTGCAACAGACTAACTACAGTGGCGAGGCGTGGCCGTGTTCAAAGGCAAGCAGTAGAAGATCCAACTATATACTTTGAGCACATTACTTGAGCATATGTCTCCCGTCTCTTACATGCTACTGGTTGTGGAATGTATCTGCCTCTACCAGTCAAATGGTTCTACAGGCAACTGAGAATTGTGTATAGTCATTGCCAATCACCTCTTGCCCTAGAGCACTTCTCGCCTCGACACTGATTAACTGATGGACTCTGTTGATATCCAACAGCCTCTCATCAGAACATTCCAATTTATTTAAATCAAAACTAATTCTGTAAATAGATTTGTGTGTTGTAATATATTCAGCTCTCCTATCTATTGCCTGCTTCTCTATATTAACGTTATGACAAATGTCATATTATAACTCAACATGTTCTTTGAAAGAACTGTTCAATGGGAGTTCATGACTAGATTCAGTTGCTTGGACATACTCCATTGCAAATGAATGACTGTCAAAGAAAACTAAACAAATAAAAGAAAACCATAAAATAAGTAGAGCATGCTTTAGTCAGCAATACATACACAACATGAAATTCCAAAATGGAAACGGGTCAAATAAATAACAAGGAACAAACAGAAAATAAATGAAAATAATAAATAAAATAAAAAACCAAGTAACATGCGACACAACGATGAGACGAAACAACGAACACAGTAGATATCAGACACGAACAGAAAAATAACAAAAGGACACAACAAGTAGACGAGACAAAACGCAACAGATATCAGACATATACAGAAAAGACAAACGACACAATGAAGAGACGAAACAAAACACAGTAGTTTTATTATAACTCCAATTGTTGTGGCTATTACAATCAGACACCTGATTTTAGCGAAAACATTTTATCATCACAATTGTTTCAATGCAGTACGTGCGCACCTACAACTCTGCTTCGTGTGTTTTTAACTCCCGCAGTGTCTTCGGGTTATACCCGCCAATCACAAACGTGTAACGCAGTAACCTTGTTCTGATTGGCGCAGTCAAGTAACAAAGAAATACTGCCAATAACCACGAAAAAGAGCTGCAGATATGCGCACAAGGAACTGAAACAAACTGGTGCAAAAATATTTACGCGAAGGTCAGCTGTCCCTGTAACACACAATAAGGCAACGTAGAACGGCCAAAAATCCTTCGTTCCGTGCAGCTTGCAAGGCCTTGTACCAAATATGAAACATGCCCTATCACCTAATCTCGTAAAAATCCAACTTTCACGATACATTTACGGGGCCGCTGTGGCCGATTGGTCAGACCATTGGCCTCCTACCAAGGGTTCGATTCCCGGTGGGGTCGGGCCTAGGATTTTCGCATGTGGAATCGTGTCTGACGATGCCTTTGGTCGGCGAGTTTTCTCGGGGATCTCCCGTTTCCCCAGCCCTTTGATTCCGGTGCTGGTCCATATTCACCTTATATCACCCCTCACCAGCGCTAAGACTTCGATGTTAAGCGCTGATCAAAATCTCACTCTCACTCGCGAAACATTTGCGAACAATATATTTAGTCAGAGATGGGCATCCCGCGCGAGTTTTGTATGTATTCGGCGTCGAGTTAAACGTCAACATTTTTTTTTTTTTGCGCCATATGGTGATTTTCATCTTCTAACCGCCACTTACCTTGTTCGAGAGCAAGGTATGTGAGAAGTTGTTGGAGATGTCACCAGGTGCACAATCGATCTCGGGTGAACTTCAGTCGTGTTACATTTCAAACTGAAATTTAGATTTTCCCTACCCTACCCTCGTGAGCTTTCGGAAACACGTTAGGAGCTCTTAAGAGCCCTACCTTTCTGTGTAGTCTCAATAAGTCATTTTAATCGCATCAGGAGAAACATGACCGGGATTTATAACGGTACCTCTCAACTTCACGGTCTTCACTCAGACGTTTAAATAAGGGTAAAATCAGTTCATCTGTGTTAATATAAAAAAGGGAGTGCTTTATGTTTAATACAAAGTACAAAAAATAATTCTGTTTAAATTGATATTATTAATATTTAACTAGATTTACCCCGTGGCTCTCCCCACTGGAATGTTCGAACTTCACATTTCCATGATTTTCTTTACGGTTACCGCCGTGAATTTACCGAGAGGAGTTTCTGTGTTGCATATTAAAGTTATTTGTTTGTTCTTGCGTCACTTCTACCGTACTGTTACGCCATTTAGGAAATTTTACTCCATTTGTGTAGTAGAAACTAAAAAAAAAAAAAAAAAAAAAAAAAAAAAAAAA
>PNEQ01012023.1:0-13952 GCA_003012365.1 Medauroidea extradentata | reverse complement strand
GTATCGGTATTTTACATTTAATCAACCTCACCCATTGTAAGTATTGTTCAAAGAACACGAGAAGATTGGATTTATATCAGTTTCTTGGAAGGGAGGTCGACTGTCCTCTTTGGCTCAGTAAAAATAGGTGAAATAACTGATGGTTTGGCGCATCATTGACGTACAGAAGACTCGCCTATCTGCTCTCGTGCATTATAGAGAAACAACCGGCAACATTTCCAGGTTAAATTTTTAAGTTCTGTTAGGCTACTTATGTAACGGATATGAACTCTACGGCCCATGCAGCTATAAGTTAGGCAGTAAATAATAAAAAACCATCAGATAACCGGTTCACAATCCAGATTAGGCTTGAAGACGGCACAAAGGGATTTGTCTACGTGAAATCGTTTGTAAATAATATTATTGCCTTAAAACATTTTAAAAACTACAGCGTCAAAGAATATGTGTGAATAATTATTTTTCTCAATACGTACTAAGTTCTCCAAACGAATTGCAAAGTGCTTATTTTGTAATATACAACATAATGTTATTTTTCGAAAATAGTAAATGTGGCTACTTAAAAGAACAGTAAAATGATAACACGTGATGACTTTTACCTTTCATTGTCTTATAAATTGGAATATGCACTTTTAGTCCAGTGCCTAGCGACATAAATCCCAAAGGTGAAACGAAATGCTTGCAAGCGCCAAGCACATCTTTACGTCTTGCCTTAAGATGATTTTATTATTTCTAGGGCTCAGAGTAAGGTAAGTTCGTGTGTTCTTAACCTGCTATTTATATGTAGTTCGGATGATATATAGCAGCTAGCTATTCATTCCATAATATTTACAGATGGATGGACTAGCCCAAAGTTTTTCCACTCAAAATTTTCAAGATGTTTGTCAGGCAAATCGCGCAGCTGTAAATTTTAATCGCAATATTAGTACCATATAAAACAAAGTCACTAAACAAACCACCCCTGCAGTAAAGTGGAAATTTAAATTTTCAGATTTTTAAACGCTATCACATTGTTGTTTTCAACCGATTAGGTGATCGAGTAATATTTTACTCTGCCGTCCATGACCTTTACGCGACGAGAGTACAGTCTTCCATTTGTAAACATTAATTAAATTTGTGAAGATTATATTTTTAGAAACTCTACGAGTGAAGACTCCGGAAATATGGAGACAAACAGTGTCCAATTTTTCAGTAATTTTCAGCAAGTTTTATTGCCGTGCAATAATTGCCTAGTAGCCTATGTTTGGACAGATTCAAGCACAGGGGTAAAGTAACAGAATAATATGTTTCATTACACCTCTGTTTGATCTCTCTCAAATTTTGAACGATACAAAATTCCAAGAAAACATCAGGTAATTCAAAGCTAATGTGCACTATTCGCAGACAGAGTAAATACGAACGAAAAGAGCTAGAAAGAGCGAAATGTAGCTTGCTCTTTATTTATCGTCCGTGCAGTGATCATAGAATCTTTCTTAATAAAATAGGGAGATGCATTGGCAGTTTCAATGACTGGCGCAAAACAAGTCGCAAATGACGCATTGTGGCACTTAAGGTTTCTGTGAACCACGCAATAGCAGGTAACCGTGTTCGTTGAAGTTCATCATGATGCAATTCAGTTCCTTCGCCACGTGACCATGTGGACCACAACGGGCAATGCTATAGATAAAAAATATTGAGAATTTACTCGATTGTGTCCTTCCAATAATTGGTTCATTTTAGGGAAATGCAAGAAACGCGTTTTATCTGCCAGGAAATTGTACTCCAAACGACTATTTGCTTGTTTGACGTCTCCCTTTGACCGACAACGTCGTGGCTTACCACGCAGAACGATTCAGACCAATATTAAAAGTTTCACCACAGAATTACCTACCCTCTGTGAAGTGCTCATACACGCAAATTATATTATATAGAGGTTTGTAGCCAATGGAAACATGGATTATTGTGTGGAATGTACAGAGTAGTAAAATATATAGTCTGTGACCAAATAGTAAAGCGAATTGTTTATGTCCACATTTATTTATATCGCGCAATCGTGCAATAAAAGGTGAATGAAGAATAGTCGTCAATGCCTCATCTTGAGCAAAGTTATAAGTTACGAAAACCTTCGTTGAGGCCCATGGCTTACAGCTCGGAACCATCTGGAATGATTTCGGATAAAAATAATGGAAAACCAGAATCAGAATCGCCGAACCGGGAATCAAAACCGGATCACCTCGAATGTGAGTCTAGTGCTGAATCGTTTAGCAATTTTGCTCGTGATTTATTCATCTTACCCGTCAGAACAAATGACCTGTGTAAGGCTGAGACGAAGGCCTAAACAAACAGTTAATAAAACATTTAGCAATAGGCCTTGACTAAGTTCATAATTAGTGTGAATGATTTCACGCAACTTGTGTTGTAAGTTACGTAATTTATTTTGAAACAAATGTGGATGAAATTTTACGTCAAAAGCAAAATACATTAACATAAAAGACTGTGTTTTTTTTTTAAATATTATTTGCGGTATAGTTTTACCAGCAATGTTTTAAATGCAACACTTCTCCTGATTATAAGATATGGGTATCTGATTTAAGGATTTGTAAGTTTTGAGAATTTCCTTCTTTAGGCCAGTTTATATTTCTAAATTCTGGCATATTTTAAAAATTTGTAAATTTTTCTGCTAATTTGTACGTGTTTGTTTGGTTCAATAAATAGTAATTTAGTGCGCGTAACACGATGAAATGTAGCTGTAAGCAAGGAAAAATAATAATTTACTTAATTTTAACACCCAAAATTACGGCAGTAAAAATTAATCTGTGATTGAAGTAATATCAATAAAAGTCAAACCCCAACCAAGGTATTTAATAACACAAATGTTAAGTCTTTTCAAGTTTATTTAGGCCGTTTAAAATATTATAGAGAATATTAAAAAGAAAAAAAAGCATAGGCTGCTGTGAAAATTTTGTTCAGCTGATACTGTTTTTTCCCGAGGTGTCTCGTGTGCGAAAGTACCAATTTATGGTGCTGGCTACCAGTCTAGTAGAGGCCCGTATACGAATACGACGAATAAAAACTGTACTCGATAATACTAAGAACGCATTTTAATCGTGCGGCGGGCAGCTCCTATACGGCCGAAAACTCAAGCATAACCGAGTATTGACAGAGCTTGCAGCAGTACACTTTAGTAAATATTTTAGCTAACGGGCTCACTATATTTTTGCTAATTTGAATTTGCGGGGCACGGAGAAGCAGAAGGTCGCATCGGGAACAATAAAATGAACATGATAATGCACTAGTGCTTTAAAGAATGGCGGAGTCTGGCGCTTAGGCTAGAGCGCTCGCCTCCAAGAAATTTGTTCAGAGTTCAATTCCCAGCGGGGTCAGCCGATGTCGTAGGTAGGAAGTTCCTCGCCTCCCCCGCACTCGTGTTTCGTCGCTTCTACATTGGAGGCGTCATTTCATGCCATTCTTCAGCGTACTGCAGATGCTTACGGACGTCCAGTCAGAAATCTGCTTTCGTGTACCCTCTCAATAAGCTGTCAATATATAGGATTTCAAAGCAGAAAAATTGATCGTGTTACTTTAAATATAAAAAATAAACGCCTTTTTTGCCTTATGGAGACAGCCAATATATTTATTTTTAGTTTAATTTGAAAAACGCTATCAACAGTAAATCCTAAACATAATTAGAGACAGGTCCTTATTGTAGCGTGTAGTTAAGTAGAAAGTCGATTAAAACGTATCTTCGCCAACAAAACTATCTGAAAACAACAATTGCTCATTAATTACAGTACAGCAGAATTATTTAAGAAAACCACGGAAAACCGAAATCAGGTTGACTAATGTTTCCCCTGCGCCATTTATAGTCAAATGACCGCTTATTACGTCTTACCAACAGACAGAACTTATGCCAATTATCGGGATTGATGAAATCTGACTTAGTTATAAGACGCGTGTTCACATTTATGCTAACAAGTAGCAGACATTTTGACAGTGGATGAAAGCATATTAGAGCCTGTCTTAAAAAGTGCTCACTTTACCATAAAGAATATGTGCTTCCTTTGGATGCCAGTTTACTGTAACAGTGATTCTGAGTCCTAACCAGTTTCAAGCAAGAGGTTCGCTAACAAAAACAGCAGATACAAAAAATCCTAATGTCAAAGTGTAATTATTATCTGAGACAAATTTTGAAATGCTGTTTATATTTGTATCAAAATATTCCAAAACTAATTGTATTATATGTTAAGTAATTCGTTTTTAAACTGTACAAGTTAAACACGATTAAACACGAGTGATTGCACTGATGGGGTGGTAAATTAAGCGAACAGAGCGTGGAGGTGAATTAGACTCGCAGGTGGATCAAAGTTTGATTCCCAGACCAACCCCTCAAAATTTTTAATTGTCTCTTCAGAATCACTTCAGACGAATTCTGGGTTGGTTAATTAACACTGGCTATAAGTTCTGTCTCTAACTATCCAACTGTTTATGAGACGTTTAAGCAATATCTACCTACATAACTTACCTTATGGCGGAACAGTACCCGTTATCTTAGATTAAGGGGGGAGGTTCATCGAAAAATTTTATTGATTTGATCATTTTTATGTTTGTACAATATGTGTTTTGTTTTGTGAACATACATTGGGACTTTTTTTTTACAGTAACGACAAATTGTGAGCTTTCATAGTTTTTGTAGAATGGTATGTCAAAGTCGGAAGTAGCATTAAACTGTTTTATACTAGAAATAAAAACCAACACATTTACAGAAGTGAAATATTTAACACTGAAAAACAATGCCACGGGCTACGTCAATTTATATATATATATATAAAACCTGCATTTTTATTGTATTTGAGAAAAAATTATTTGAAATAAAAATTGCCACTGTTCTGAAATTTTTTCAAAAATACAACTTGAATTCAATACAGGTTTTAATACATATTTTGATGTAGCCCGTGACTTTGTTCTTTAGTGTGAATTATTTCGTTTCTGTTAGTAAGTTGATTTTCCTTTCTAGCATAAAACCGTTTCACGCAAATTTGGATTTTGACATGTCATTATACAAAAACTACGGCAGCTAAAAAAAATTATTGCTGTAAAAATAGTCATAATGTACGTCTACATAACAATCCATATCTCGTACAAACATAAAAATTATTAAAACAGTTAAAATTATTGGCGAACTCCCCTCGTAGCAGAACTAACGCAATAATCTATCGTACGTGAATTTATTATACCATGTCTGAGGCATCGACTAGGCATAAGAAATATACTTGTACACTTTATCAAGTTAGAATCACTGGACCACTATTGTTTGCAAGAAAAAATCAAAACTCTTTAAATAAATTAAACTTACTGCCAAAAATTAATAAATTGAAGATAACGAGTACTAACACACTTTATGTCAGGAAAAGTTAAATTTGAAAATCGGGGATATGGTGACACATGGCAAGCATAGGAATTTTACGGAACTTTGGGTGGTAAACCACGTGGACAAAAATATAGTTTCACCATACACTCTTCTAGTACACGAGTCGGGAAACACACGACCTGATTAACCACGGCATACCTAATGTACTGTAGGCCATTCACGAGTGGGCGGTGGGGCTTACATATCACTCCCGTTATTCCGTCAGTTGCAGAACACTGCCTCATTGGCTAATAGCCTCAACAAGGAAGTGTATAGTTGAAGAGGGGATATGGGGAAGATTAAAAAACATCAGTGCAACTACTAACTATACGTTGCAGAAAAATAGAATATTTGTTAATATTTTTTTATTGCGTAAAGTTAAATGATGAGCTGGTCAATGGTCTTAGCACATGACAAAAATAACAGTGGGGCTGGTTTTGGGGTATGTATGAATGAGGGATTGAATATTTACAACATAAAACTATATTACATTTACTCCCCATTATTTCTTTAACAATACTCAATCACTGTGTGGTTTTCAAATTCAAAATCCTAATATAATTAAGCACTCATCATTGATCGAATACAAAACTCACGTACATATAGAATAGAAACACACTTATTGGTAAGGGAAGTAGATTTTAGCTAAACTAAGACAACTTATATTTATACATATATTTTTTTTTTCATCGAAACATTTCTAACATAATCATAGACGCAGTGTGGTTTCAAATGATGTGTAGAATATATCATTAAACAAAATTCTCTACTTGTTCTTGGCCACCAATCTCTCTGAGGCATTATTCATATAGAGATATAGATATTGCAAATAGTGCACAGACCGAGCGTGTTATATATTTTATATAGCATATGACCCACATCCAGTGACATATTTCCAGGCGCTTGCACTGAAGGTGATTTAAGACCGCGAGCTCATATTTACTCTGTTTTTGCCAATGTTACTATAATTTGAATCCTAAAAGGAATCAATGTCGTAAAACTGCCACATAGGCATGTTGAAAATAGTTTTTACTATGTAAACAAACATTATATAACTTTGGAAAATTGATGACATAAAAAAATGTTTCTTTAGGGCCTCACTGGAAAACTATCACATAATCATTTTCAGTTTTTGTAACGGAAATCTTAGGCTACATAATAACGACTATTTTCAACACATCCACGTGATAAATTTAATATTAGTCCCTTTTACGATTCAAGAATAAGAACTCGCAAAAACAGCATAAATAGGATTCCATGGCCTTAAACCTTAACGCATAAGATGGATTATATTGGTGCTTGGAAGTATCATTGGATAATAACTAAGCGTTGTATTGTAAAGTTGTCGTTTTGACCGTTGTACACAAGATTAAATGTCGTTGGGTGGCTGTAGTCAGAGGTAGCACTTTATACTGAAACTAGTTAAGTGGTTAAGTTAAGGGTGAGGGTTACGGTTTCAATTAAATATGTTAATCTAATTACGGTGACTTTACTCTACATAGGTTAGATTACAGAACACTACACGTAAATAATTCATGATTTAGGAGGGGAGCGGCTGTTTAGATAATTACGTTAATGTTATACTCTGTGATGAGCAACCCCTTGGACACCTTAGACCTCGCCGTCAAATGATGTACCGGAGGCTGATGATGAATGAGCTCGGCTATCGACGGACGGCGGCACGTCGTGGGTCTAGACCCAGGACCATCCTGACGAGGTGGTGACGGCTGGAAGGCTTGAAGGAGACAGACCCCGATTCCCCCGATGCTTTGCATTATCGCCACACTTTAGTGCAGGCAGGGAGAATCTCTGAGGCCCTCGTCTTGTACAACTACTGACCTGATTCATTGAAACAGGATACTCAATGCATGATTGCAATGTCGTTGTTGCTAGCCCGTCTTCCTGGCGAGGCTCTTGGTAATCATAACAGCTGTCTCGTAAATTGAATCTCAGTTTCGAAACAGGCTTCTTGGTTATTTATGTTTCACTTATATGTTACGTTATCTTAATACGCAGAAACCCTGAATCCTAGGGTTCAATACAAACAAAAAGTTAAACAAGTTTATTGCAGATGCAAGGGTAGCTATAGGAGTGCTAGGACTACATTCCGAAAAGAAATTTAAATATAGAATTACGTTTATTTCGGTAATTAATGTGGGCAACACTTTCTCAATTTTTTCGTATAAATGATGCCCTTAATCGAATTCAATATAGTATAGAATTTCCAATACAAAATGACTAGATAGAAACATTTCCAGGTACAACAAATGCCAACAAGGCAAAAAGCAAACATGTTACAATGAAGTATATAAATGTGGTAAATTGTACATTATTGCAATAGCAACCCAAGTAAAACACAATCGAGGTCTGATTTAAACTTTTCCAGATATTATTCTCAAGTAGGCCTACATATTGAGTTCGAATAAGTTTCCTAACGAATCTGCCAATCAATTCTCAAGCAACAAGGCAAAAATATAAGAGTCAGTTACTAGCCCGAAAAAAAAACACTAAGAAAAAACACATTCAACATGGGTATAATACTTAAAAAATGACAGGCTGCAAACATACCCCCGAAAGACATGCAACCAAACCTCCTGCCAAAAAACGTGGCGAACAACCTTAATTTGCGGCCCCGCGAACACGAGACAAACACTCTTAAAATGCGTGACCGTACATTCAACCATAAATCTCCTTATACATAACATAGAATCTTCTTCGGGCATAATAACAGTCTACTCCAATTTAAACGAACATGTCATGCAAAAAAGTATAGTGAAATTTTTTTTAATATGTGAAAATGTCTTAAGAAGAAATGTATGCGAGTTAAACTGCATTCAGCATAAATGTAAAATAAAAATGTTTCTTGCCTCAGAGACTGAGCCAGGTGTCGTAACGATAACACGATGGACTCGAATTCGGGAAGATCCGGATTAGATTCTCGGCTCCGGCTGTCCCAATTTTGATTTTTGAGGGAATTTGAAATCGCTCAATGAAACTACTGGGAAGGTTCCTTAACATAGGGCATAGTCGACTCCTTATCCTAGTTTCTGACCTTGTGTTAATTTGTGTGTAATCATATCTAATGACCTTGAGGTCAACAAGACGCAAAGTCCAATTAAAAAAGTAATAATTTTCTTGTGTACAGCCTTATGACCACTGGTCCCTATTTACGCAGATTTAACAAATAAATATATATATGTACACGTGTGTGTGTACGTAAATATAAATATTTTATATTATAAAAGGGAGCAGATATCATAAAATCGCCTTATATATTTGTTGAAAACTGTTTTATGTACGTAGCCTAATTTTTGAAAACAAAATAATATATATTTTTCACAAAATTATATAGTAGTTCGCTTTGGAAAAAAATTAGGCTACATGATAAAAACAATTTTCAACAAATATACATGATTGTGTAACGATATCTGCTTCATTTTAGAAATTTAAAAAAAATCATATTTGCAAAAACAACATAAATCGGAATTCGTGGCATTATAGGAAAACAACTTGACCCGATAAATGGCAAGGCCGCAGGGACAGGCGGAAGCAGAGGCAGGATAGGCGTCCATGGAGGTTCGCTGGCGTCTTGTGGCGCCGCGGGCTGCAATATCGACCATGCTAATGATGCACGCCCCAGCTTTACGGCGTCACGTGTACCTGGCGGTATGCTCTGGCCGCCCGGCGGAGCAGTGACGTCACGGGCCAACTTATTTTAACTCTGCGCCGCCACCTCTCTTCTTCTCCTTCCCCTCGTAACACTCTTGCTTCCCACCCTCCCCCTTCTCTTACACACACACAAACAACTCTTCCCTCGACCTTGGCGTTCGAGGTTCTGGTCTCAAAACAGACTAAAAGTATCCTATACAATAAACAATAAATAAAGTAGTTTTGTATTGAAATAATATAAAAAAAGGCTGTTAAAATTAAAATTTAAAAAAAAATTTCAAGAATGTCTGAAAAGTACGAAAAATATCCTTATATTTTTTGAATTTTTGTTGGAGACATTTTAGTCTACAACATCGTTATTTACTGTACAGTACAATTTTTCTAGTTTGATATGTCAGTTGGCTTTAGTGGTGTACATAAAACTGTAAAAGGCAAATTTTTGACATTTACGAGTCATTATGCGACAACTTTGAGGGATAAAAAATTTCACAAGAGCAAAATTTTTTTCTAAATTTATGTCTAAAATAAGGAAAAATAATCTGGTACAAATACATATAGTAAAAATAAAAAAATTACGACGAAAGTTGCTGTGGGCCGTGTCATTAAGCGTATGGGCCTGAGTTTTCTAGGCTTACGAGAGTTTTTTTTTTTTTTTTTTTGTGCTGTAGTGGGGTAGATAAGTACAAACTGAGCATATTACATCAAAGAACCGAAAGTTCAAGGGTCGTGGAAAGGTAAGAAGTCGAGCGAGTGACTGGAATATTCAATAGTCGATAAAATCAGAACTATTCGTCATAATTCGATGGGAATTTTTTGCCGTGTATGGAGGTATTCTTTTAGCGGGTGTTTATTTATACAGTGTGAGTGGTAGCTTGTGGATGTTAAAATTATTTTAAAATTAAAATGTGAAATTTTTTGAAATTCGGTTATTACAGAGTCCTGGATATTATCGTACTAAAAATTATACAAATTTCATGTCTCCAATTTTTATGGATTTTGTGGTTTCAATCCCTTATTTTCCTAAATACCGTTTTTAATTTTGTACTGGAAAGCAAAGTATACTAACACCCATTGCTATATAAATAAACGTCCGCTAAAAGAATATTTACTCAACAAAAAGTTGATGCCATAGATAGGGACCTGCAAATTTCGCGTTATTTTCTCGAGGAATACTATACTGCAAGCAATTATAATACGATATTGACGTCTCTCGTCATATATCATGCCTGTCGCGGCAGAAAGCTTCTGGTAAATAATTCAAGCTCTAAGACAGGTGACCAATCATCTGCGTGAAGTATTAGAGACATCATACAATGTCCAGCAGCCGGTCAACTCTCGGACCGTACTCAGATTTGTACAGAGCAGTGAAGTCTACCCTGTCACTAAATATAACGCGAATTCGCACGTCTATCCATAGGTAGGGACAGGAAAATTTCGCGATTTCCATTACGCGCTTGCTAGAATCCATTGCCCTATGCATACTCAAGTCCCGTATATTTGTTCATTGTATGCTGTTACACTGAGTAGCAGCTAGTAGACAAATGGTCGGAACTTGAGTATGTATATGATAGTTGATTCAGTGACGGATCTAGTGAGAAAGGGCAGAGGTGTAGACTGCCCCGGGTGCCGAGTCAGAGGGGGCCGAAGATTTTTACTTGGGGATGAAATGTAAATGAGTGTAAAAAAAGATACAATATCTGCCAATATAGAGAGTTTTACTGGTTTTGTATTTTTGTATTTTTATTAACCTTAAAACCCTTATATTGCTTTAAATACAGTATTTATAATTAGAATGCACATTTAAAACACTGCTAATGATAGCTAGTAAGTTCAGGTTTTATGTATTTCTACTAAAATTTTATACTGGTATTTACGCGAGCGCAGAACAACGTAGGCAAGATACGTTTATTACTGTTGGGTTGATTGGACTTATGGAATAAGGAGGGCCTAGATCCGTCCCTGGTTGATTCTAACATACAGGTCATTGTATTCGAATTTTATTGATAAGGTGAACTGAATACCTTGTTAAGGTACACTACACCTTTACAAAGTACTACAATAATTTCATAGGGAAACATTACGTATTGACAATGGAACGTTAGTTGTAATGGGAAACATTTTTAGAGAAAACACATTACGTTGAATGTAGTATACTGTACGTTGATAATGGAACACTGTTCTTATAAGGGATAGATATCCTTACTAAAGGAGCCATATCCTCGGAAAAGAAAAACATATACATTGCTAAAGTAATACGATGAGGAACAATATCCATGATAGTGGAATACTATACATTAGCATAACACTGTAATTTAAAAGCAACACTTTGAATTATATTTTTGATATATTAACATTACCCTGTAAGAGAAAAATTTATCCTTAAGGAAGAAACATTATTAACACTCTTCTTGATAGGAGAACAGCATAATTTCTCTGACTGCATAGGTTAATCGGCAATGATTCGAGTCACGCAAGAACAACTCCTTTTTTTTATTTTTTTTACGATCTTTGATCTTTTTACATAGCCATAAGATTAGTTTAGCAAAAAAAAAATATTTTTGAAAAAATCTGTAAAAACAGTAAAATTCCTATTTTGTATAACAGTAACATTAGTTCAAGAAAAATATTTTTGGAGAAATGAAAAAACACAGTTAATGTAGAAAAGTGTTTGCAGAAATATGACATTTTGTTTTTAACCGGGTCTTGATGTTTTAAATTACACACGTAGCGCAGCCCTTTGTCGTTCATAACAGAGAACATTAATCAAAGTCACCAAATAATTTTGAGGAATTCAGTCGAAAACTACAAATTTCTTTGATACAGCTCACATAAATTTCACTATTCATCTGCGCGTTACTTTACGCATCAGTTCACGGCATAAAGGAACAAATCTCAAAGCACCAATGGTAATTAAAGATAATTTACCGTCACTCCAGTTTTAGAAGTTGTACCGGTGTTTAAAGACCGTCGTTTTGCTTTACAACGGTGCGAAAATCCATTAAAATTCTCGCTAAGTGGATTGAAGCGGAATAATGCCATTCCAGCCACTAGGCGACGCGACGTTATGAAAGAGAGAGAAACCTGCCAAGTTGACAGCATTGCATCTTCTATTTATAGCTGCACGTTTCACACATTTATCCTCGTTACATGATGTAAGCTACTGTCTTTCCCTCGACACAACAAATCTATATTGGTTTTATTACACCAATCTTAATTCTAGATCAGATTAATTATAGAAGGTTGTAGTTTCTGTGCAGCAACATTCACGTAAGAAAGAAAACTGTGGTTATGGTTACACTTACCACCACAGTTTGACAACAAGAACATGATTTCTGAAATGCTGTGCCGGACACCGTAGCGTAGTCGGTTGGACTCCGGTCCTGGGTTTGAATCCCGGCTCGGGCATGGATATTGTGTTGTCGACTCTTTACTACATCCACCCTTATCGGCTATTATGACCTCGTTGTTGAAGGGCCGTGAAGCCCTCTCACCTCACCTCTGCAATGCTGCCACTATCCTGAAAAGTATTAATCTATCCTCTGAGCGAGCTTTGACATGGTTGCTGCATAAAAAAGTTACTTATCCTGCATAACGAAACAGCTTCTGCAGAACATGTACTTACAGGCGGTTCGGAATAAAGTGAGCACGATTGAAACCCTTCTTCCTTTTTTTTTTTTTCTTTGGGATAATTTATTGGTTTGTGCCACTTTTATTATAAACAGCTACAACTAAGTAGCAATCATAGTACATATATTACACTGTACTCAAAAGTTTACGTTTGAGATCAAAATAAATACATTTTTTTAAAATTATTTCTCTAAACAAGAGTTGATTCAAAAGAACTCACATTATGACGGCTGTACATATAACACGTTTTGTAATACAGTTCTTTGTGGTATAGTCTACGCCATAATTATGGCTTGTGAAAGCTCTAGAATAAAGTAAATTCACGTGTTATTATGACGTAACTTCGTGGCGATTTCAGCTGTTTTTTTTTTTGTACACGTACGGTCTATACTTGAGTGTTTCTGACGTTAAAGAAGAGACAGTCGTTTCTTCAAAAGATAAACAGAAAATTTTTAAGCTAATATTAATCCAGGGTTTGCATATTACAATTTTTTTTTAACCAAAATGTTTTTGAATAGTTCATCGTTCGTTATCCTCTGTGTACTGTGAGCTTTGATCGTCTTAACGTCTTAATTATAACGGACATTAATATCATTCCGAAGAAATCTGTTGAATGAAAATATTTTAGAAATTAATTTCAGTAATATAAGTTCACTTAAGGCATTTTTGTCGAAATCTTCGTTTTATTTACAAATATGATTTCAGTGATAAACTCATAGCGTACATACGCTTTCATTTAATCACGCGTGTGTGTGTGCACATACGATGTACACTGTTACGGTGTCGCAATCCCGCGGCGTCGGTGGCGTCGCGGAAGAGTAGGAAGACGATTGCACAACCCCGCGGCGTCAGTGGCGTCGCAGGACGGCAGTAAGTGGGTGCTGGGTAATCAACAAGTCATCAAAAAGTGGCGGATTGCGGCAACGGGTATCCCAGGAATCCGATGACTCGAGGAGTTAAGTGGGTCTTAACACTTACCCAACACCTTACAAACTCCTGGATTCAGCATGGATTGCTCCGCCTCTGGGCATAGCTGGGAGCCAATCAGAGGGGAGGATTTTGACGGCCTGGTGGGGGTGCGAAGAATGGTATAGTCATCGAGCTAGCTACCGGGGGAGTGGGAGTTGGAGAAGAGAGTCGACGAGAGAGTCTTCTGCTCGGGCGGCGACCGCACCTGGGGACTCTGGGTTCGAGTCTGGGTGCGACCCTCTGGCTAGAGAACTAGCTCCAACGGCGGCACGAGCGGTGAGTTCCTGTTGGTTTAGGGAAGGAG